>LBNU01024283.1:44206-74659 GCA_014162995.1 Artemisia annua | reverse complement strand
AAAAAAAATTGGGCCAACACACCGGGTTGTTTCGTTCTTGTTTGAAGTAGGATGTCGATTGTCACTGGATCTCGAATTTTTGTTTTGGTGATGGTTCTCAAAATTTTCTTTTGGAAGCTTAATTATATCGTACAGTGTGGATAAATTGTTGTATTTTCGGGTGAATGGGTGTTTTTAATATTGTATTAATTGTATTAGATGAGTAGTGTTTTTTAAGTTTTATGTGTGCTTTAAGTACTTGTAAATAATGTTTAACTACTTGTAATTTTTGGTGTAGGGTTGTTTTTAATGCTATTAATGTAGAATTGATAGAATTTTGGTCTGAATTTGCCTCCATGCATAAAGTGTTGTACACTATGCTTAAAGTGTTGTAAGTCTAAAAATTTTGTACATTAAAGTGTTGTACACTATGCATAAAGTGTTGTAAGTCTGAAATTTTTTGGAGAGAGAGTCCTTCTTCCATTATAAGTAGTATAGATAAATAGAGTAATGATAAAAATTAGTGTTACGGTCATCGAGTAGTGTCATGGTATTCGTGACTTTGTGTAATCCTGTATAAAAATATTGAAATTGATATTAATTGATTGAAATTGATTGGAGTGAAAGTTGCTATAATAGAAGGTTTACCATCGCTTGGAGAATTAATGAAGGTAGCAAATACGAGTGAGGAATAAGCATGCAATCTGTCAATGTTTTTTCGATGTAGAACAAAAAACCCTTTGCGCCTCTGTTTGGTTAAAACCTTGGATTTAAGGTTGTTTTTTTAGGGTTAAGTTGATATTCATATAAAATACTTTTAAAAATGTACAAATATTACACGCGAATTTTAAAAAATACGAATATCATACATGTCTTTCATATACGTTATGTAATCAATACAAACTTATTTTTAATACGCTACAGTCTACATTATATATATGCATGACACGTCATTATAGGTCACTCATTTACTGTCATGTTGAATTTTGTATAATGTATATTTAGTTACATTCTTTAATTCGCTTAAACATCTACTTATGCTACTCGAAGTGCACTTATTTTATGTATCGAAAGTGTGTTTTTTATAACGTCGTGTAACTTAGTTTTACTACAAAGTAATAATTATCGAACAAATGAATAACACGAGAAATTTTTTATGTCGTTAAACTTATTCAAACGGATGATAAACAATTGGATAATCATTAAGCAAAAACATCGATTGTTTTCTCCTTCAACTAGTTATAATACCTGTGCACGCACAGGGTTTTTAAAATTTCGTTTTGATTATGTATTATTATCGATTAAGAAATGAATACTTGGTGGACTAAAAATAAAAAATCATATGTATATATGTTATAATCTACCTATTATTTTAGGAGAATGCTTTTGGATTAAAAATTATAATTATTCAAGCCAAATCACATAATTATACTTGACTTGCATGAGATGCTAGTGACATATGCTTTTCGCAGTATCGTAACGTAATAACTTGATTAAAAACTACATATTCTTGCTTAATAATTCTCATGTACATACTTTAATTCCTTTACAACGGCCAATTAATAGGTTTTTTTTTTTTTTTTTTTTTTTTTTTTTTTTTTTTTTTTTTTTTTTTTTATGAAACATCACCGTTAATGAATAAAGTTAGGTTATCACCTACGTAGTTTTTCGCTTTCTTTTTTATTTAGGGAGGTGATTGTTATCATATAAGGATTGTGATGCACTGATTTATTATATTTTTATTATTATTATTATTATATTATTATTATTATTATTATTATATATTATAATTATCATTATTATTATTATTATTATTTCTAATTTAAAGGAAAACACCTTAAAATTAAACGATGACTATCTAACCCATGTTTTATTTTCTTTTTTTTTCTTCTTTTTTTATTAATTACTTTGTATAACGTTTTTAACTGACAGGCATGTTGAGGTTGATGTTGATGTTATTGTTTAAACTTTACCTATTGATATCATGTTGTAAAAAATATGCGTAGTTTAGTAGCACATAATAAGGCGTTATGAAATTAAAATATTGCTCCGTAAAGTTTCTAAAATGTTTTTATGGATATTCAAATATAAACTTTAAATAACAATTTCATGAGTCGTTGTTATAATTAGAATCGCGTATATTTATTTTCATATCATAGTAACTCATGCTTACCATTTGATATTTATATTCCCGCTACTAATAATTTAGCCGTATATTTAATATTCAAACTCGTGTACGCCTAAATTAAACTTTTAAATAGAATAACATGAGTCACTATTTAAAAAAATATTCTAATGGATGAAAGTCTAAAACTAACATAAAAACTAATTCGCAATATTTACCAAATTTTGTAATTTTAATGGATGAAAGTCTGAAAACTAATATAATACTCATTTAATTTTAAACAAAGTTATTATTATAAAATATAAGGTGTATAAAGTGTAAGGGGTATAAAGTGTAAGGGGTTATTTGTGTTTTTTCCTAAAGTTATTAAAAAACATGGAAACTTGTAATTTTACACTTAGCCCCATATATTTTATTTAAAATTCAACCACTAAAGTTTTATTAATTACTTCCTCTTTTTTTAAGTTTTTGTTTTCATAAATTTGACACCTATATTTTTATGCATTTTTTTCTTAACCAAATTTCTCCACCAAATTTATTAAGTTTGACCAAAATCAATTTAATTTTGACTTTCTATTGACCAATCATATTGCTCGATTTCGTCTACGTGGCAAAATCGAGCTCTCCTATTGGTCTAATTTTTTTTCAATGAGAAGGGTTTTTCAAAACACTCCGAAATGATGTAATTCTTTTATTATATAAAAAAGATTTATTGATCGCATCGATTTATGATTATTATGATTCATATTTGTGTATGTAAAGTGTTTGTAATGATATATACCAACAATATAAGTAAGATATAATAAAATTTTAAAGTAATCTTCACATCACTAATTAAAATTATTAACAATGTTGTGTAATTAATTTAACCAGTGACTAATCATGTCACGTCAACTAAAGTATGATATCGAGACGAATTTTAAAAGTACGTATATAATATTGGTATTTTTCAAAGTTCACGTATGATATTTGTACATTTTGAAAAGTATCTTAGTATTATATGAACTTAACCCTTTTTCTATGTCTCTTTTATGAAAAATATTCTTATTAAATTTTTCTAATTTATCTTCTTAATCATAGAATTTTATCATTTTGAACCACTAATTATTCTCTTTATTTCAACTATTGATTTTGGCACATGTGATGATCTTATTGAAAAGATAAGTAGGAAGGCTATAACATTACTTCAATAATCTTTTATTTTTGTTATCTGACATCTTAAAGAAAAAGAAAAAAAACAAAAAACATAGGTTTTTAAGTTTTGTTTAGCAATTTCTATATCTAAATGAGTTTAGTTGAACTTATATGGGATATTGTTTAACAAGTCCCATATCTTAAATGTAAAATCGTGGAGGTTTATGGATTTTATAAGAGGCCAATTTGACAATTTGTTTTATACATTATATTTTAATCTGTAATTACAAAATGGAATGAAGAGCCACGACGACCCCCTCTCTTAATTCCATTAGTTTCTGACTCGGTAATAGGTCTCGCAATACCGCAAGTAGCAATACGATACATTTTGTCAAATGCGACATGTATAACGAAAATTAAAAAATGTAAGTTTACTCTCTTTCTTAAAAAAGCATCTAATACGCAAAAAAAACAATCGACGCGGCCGGTTCAACCGGTTGAACCGGTGTCTGGCCAAAAAATAGGTAAAAAAAGCCCGGATTTCTAAAAGTGGGTTAACCGGTTAGACCCGCCGGGTTTTGAGTGACCCGGGTCAACCCGGGTATTGAAACCCGGCGGGGTCGGTTTTTTTCAAAATTGTTTTTATAAAAACCGGGTTGACCCGGTTTGACTCGGCGATCGAACCGGTTGACCCGGTTTGACTCGGCGGTCGAACCGGTTGACACGATCGAAAAAATAAAAAAAATATTTAAATGGAAAACCGAGTTGACACGGCGGTCAAACCGGTTGAACCGGTGACTCGACCGGGTCGATTAAAAATCGGTTTTTAAAACATCGGGAAAAAGTAAAAGTTTTTCTATACCATAATCTATGATTATATATGAAAAGTATCTAAATTGAAGCATCGTGTCATTTTCGAACTACTTGCATAGTTAGATTTGTAGAAATATAGTTGACTTGTGTTTTTATTTGTATGAATGCATTTGTATTATTTAAATCACCTATTTTGGGAAGTTTTAAAATGTATGAGAGAATTGTTATTCTGTACCATTAATATAGATCAAGTCATATAGATAACTTGTAAACAATTACAATTTAACATCGTCAAACTGGCCTTCAAGACGATTTCAAGAACCTTGGATAAAGATTTAAGAAATCAATGAACTTTTGTTTGCTATAAATACTTATGCACACAACACAAGCCTCATAAATTATATCTGCAAAAAACATTCTTAAAATCAATTTTTCAATACAATGTCCACGACATCTTCACTACGGGTGTTCTTTTGGTTAACGGTCACATTTTCTATAGTCTTTAGCGACACACTAGCAGCTGACTCCAATGATTTCGAGGTACTGTTTTTTTGTTTCTATCAACAAGTTTTCTTTATACAAATCTTGTTTTGAAAACATAAATTTAAACTCATTAATTTCACTGGCATGGTACCCAGTGGCGGAGCCAGAGAATTTAGTTGAATGGGGCAACGATCGACAAGAATGTTTCGATAACGGGCCGAACTTTTTATACTAAAGTTCAAAATGGGTCGGGCTGGGTCGGGTCGGTTACATTAAATGCAAAAGACACTTCTTTCAACACTAACTAAACGAGCAATGTATATCACATGATACAACAATTTCATCGAGTTCATTTTAAGTAAGATCAACTCGACTTGTAATCTATATTCTTTCTTTTTTAACGGAATTGTAATCTATATTTACTTATCTATACTACTTATAATGCATATTGCACCTAATATTTAATTTTTAAGATTTCCATATTTAGATTTTAAGTAAAATACAAGTGATAAAACACAAAGAACAAGTATTTAAAGAACAATATTTTAAGGTCAACATATCTCTTATACATGTACAATTAATACACCCCATCACATATTTTTACAAGTCATAAAACACAAAGCACAATGATTTAAAGCACAAGTATGTACATGTACAGCATTCTGTCGAGCAAAGTTATACTTCTTAATAAAAAAACCAATTTTTTTTTATAATTCTTTTTGCACCATCAACATAATCAAATTATAAAAACCTAGATCTTACTTCACCCAAACACACGAAACCCTTTTCACAATCTTTCACAAAGCCACGTTTCTAAGATCCCTTTTTTCCAATATAACCAATATCACACAGCCAATAACATGTCCCAAAAAAAAAGAAAGAAAAAACTAACAAATCCTAAACTAGACACAACCGTGACCCTTACCTTCAATCCCAACACTCAATCAAAAATTCAAAACTGAAAAGTAAATAATTAATAGATCTCAGTTCATTCTTTCGTGTTATTCAAAGAAACACCAAGACTTTTGAAGGTCAAACACACGAAAAATACAAATCATCATCGATCCTTGTTGAAGCTTACCTTCCTTAATATCCGAAACAAAAAGAAATGAAATATAACAAGTCTGTTATTTTCTTTCTTTGGTTCGTTCAAATACCAAAACAAGACACACAAAAAAAATGAAGAACCTACCCGTAGGTTTAATGATTCGAACAGAAATATTTAAGGTTGTTTTCGTGTTCGGTTTGGATGAAAGAAGGGAGAAAACACTGAGTTGTGAGATGAGTTTGGATTTGACTTAAGAATAACAAATGTGTGTTTTAGGGTTTGAGTGAAATGAGTCATATTTGACTGATAAATAACTGGGTTATATCAATTGTAAGTGTTGGATTTGATCCAGACTGGGACCGTTTGGTTTTTGATATTCTTATTGGACCGGGTTCTAAGCAAGAGTGGATTGGGATTGATCAGTAAATCTTTAGATTAATAAGCTTAAATAATATATCAAATAAATTTTAGATTGGGCTCATAAATACTTAAGTGTTGGGCTGAAAAATTTAATATCCAATGTATTTCTATACTTTTTCAATGTTCAAACCCATCATCGATCTTAAATGGCTCGAATAAAAAATGCAATACAAGACATTTTACACCTACTCGAGACCCTAGACATTTTGGTAGTTTCGTTTAATAGGAGATGGAATTATACTACTGTCATAACTAAAGTTACTGTTATTTGCAAATTAATTGTTAAAAAAAGCATGGCCGCATAACATCACATTGCCAGAAAATATAGTCACAGGGTATCCGCCGCCGCATCGCGCGGGTACCCTGCTAGTAAAATATAAGCACACAACCAAAAATATAAAAGAGAAGAGCTAAGAGTTTCTAAACTTGTATTTTGTAATTATGTCATTATAAATCACTAATACATGCTCGTAATTTTAACATGGATGTTTTTGTTTAAGATGCTAACGACCCAACTTTTTTTTTTTCTTTTTCTAGAATGAGATATAAGCTTCAAATTTGAAACTAAAAATAACATTCCTATCTCAAAAGCAAAAAAACTAAAACAAGGTAAACAAAGTATAGTAGTATTTAATGGGATGCTTTGCTTTCCTCATTCTTTATGTATATTTTATTATACTCTGTATTCAATAGTACACATTTCCCAATATTCCAACTTTAGTCTTCACCCTCCCATTTCCCATCTTCATCCTTTTTGTTTTTTTTCTCTGTTCGTATCTGACTGTCGACAATGTCTAGGAGGAAAAACAACGATTCAACTGATAATTTTTCTTTTTGAAGAGGGCACTCCAATTTCTGAGTTGAGGGCACTACTGATTTTTGCAAAAATTTTAACCATTTTTCCTACTAATTTAGCTATTCCGGTGAAGCTTTGTTGGGGGCCTTTCCCCCACTACTTGCAAGGTGGCTCCGCCCCTGATGGTACCCTTGCAATGCCACTGTTATGGCAGAAAAAAATACATAAAGCAAGAATAACTGACGTCGATATATAGTAATAGTAAAGAAGAAAAAGTCCGTGGTGGTTAGAGGCGGTGGTAATTGTTGATTGCAGCTATAAAGAGAGATCCATGTGTCGTCTATTTATGACGTAAAAGTGAATGAAAATACTTGATAATATTATGCAACTCGTTATGAAGATAAATTTATGCAATTCTTTAATAAAAAATATGAGATGTAACTCAATATATGAAATATATATTAAAATCACCAACAATAGTAATTGTGTCTAATAAGTTACGTGAAACTTATTAAACACCATGTTTAATGTTTATAATAGCAAGTGTGTAAGCTTTAAAATTTTAAGACTTTTAAAAATGAAAGTTCTAAATGTTTTATATATAATAGAGAAAGAGATCGATAGAGATGTTTCTCTTTTTTTGGGCTAAAAATGTAATTGTGTTTTGCAGACGTATATTGTGTACATGGGTGATATTCCAAAGATCAGTATCCCTGTGTCAACGGTTCACATTAGCATTCTACAAAAAATTGTTGGCAGGTTAATTATCTTTGATTTCTATTGTGACAGCTTGTTTGTTGCCAAATTCCGTTGTAAAACGTAGTTGCTAATGCTTCGTGTATTTTTAGTTACATGATGACCACTAACATCTTTTGTGTGTTTTGAGCAGCCGGGCATCAAAATCTTTACTTCGCAGCTACACAAGGAGCTTTAGTGGTTTCGTTGCAAAGCTAACAGAAGATGAAAAGAACCAAATAGCTCGTGAGTGAATCTTTGAATTTGTTGTTCAATTTAGACACAAGTCTTTGCTAGATGTGAACGATCACTAGAGACGCTTTGGGTGTAGTTTAATTGGCTTAATTAATAACAGATTTTAATCGATTTATATATAATACTATCACAAGCCGTATTAAGTGATATAACTCTAAAGTCATGTCGATGATCGTTGTAACCATAAGAAGATTATGTCAGTAGTTCGATAAAACTGAACTTTATTTTTGTTTGAATATAGGATTGAATGGAGTCGTGTCTGTATTCCCAAATGAAAAAAAGCAACTACATACAACAAGGTCATGGGACTTCATGGGCTTCCCTCAAGATGTCGAAAGAGAACCCCTTGAAAGCGACATCATCGTTGGCATGCTAGACACCGGTGTTTGGCCGGAATCCGACAACTTTAAGGATGACGGACTCGGTCCTCCACCATCTAGATGGAGAGGCTTTTGTGATTCCAAGAATTTTACATGCAACAAGTATGTAACACCCCAACCCGAAAAGGGCTAAAGTATTACATTATGGGGTCAAGTCAGAACACAAGTGAAACGGAGATACAATACAAGTATAAAACTTACAAGGATTACAAGGAAACAAGACAAGATACAAGATACAAAAGGGCATCAACAAACATAAGCCCAAAACAAGACTACTTCTAAGCATCTCTAAGTCCAGCAAGTGTCTAATAGGGTGAAGTCTTCTAAGCCCAAAACAAAGCCTTCGTCCGATAACTCATCTTCCTACTAAACCTGCCGCATGAGAAAAGAAATGCGGCTGAGCTTACAAAGCTCAGTGAACAGATATGAAGATAACAAGTAATGTAAAGTAACAAGAGAAGAGAATACAAGATGATTTTGTATATGGGATCACGAGGTTTATCAAGAGATTTCCAAGATCAAGTAAAAGGGTCATCCAAGTCGAGAATCATGGTCAAGTATCAAGGTCAAGTTTCAAGGTCAAGTATCAAGGTTAAATATCAAGGTCAAGTATCAAGGTTAAATATCAAGGTCAAGTATCAAGATTAAATATCAAGGTTAAATATCAAGGCCCAGTATCAAGGTCGTCAAGTATATAATCAAGAATTACCAGGTCTTCAATGTCAAGGTTACCAAGTTTCAAGGCTTTAGTATTTATTCCCCAGGCACAAACAAGAATCAAGTCAAGTAACCCAAGATGGAGTGATCAACTCCCAAGCAGTGAGGGGTCGCATTGCACGCAAGCCCAGTCACCAAGTAATAATAACTGTAGTCCAATTCATAATCAAGATAGCCGTAGCCCAAGAAAGTATCAAGACAAGACAAGACTAGGATGCATCCATACGCCCCTGCTGGCCAATAACAATAATAATAATAATAATCATAGCAGCAGTCGATAACAAGAATCAGGGACGGCGTGGGACATCTCTCCAACCATGCTAGAGTACATAGCATTGGTGCATCAATACTATGGTTGTGGCTACTCCACAACAAGTAGCTCCTGGGTAAAATACTGAAGGGTCAAGTAGTCCCGGTCCAATCCCAAGTACAAGTGTCAAGTCAAGATTAAAGGTTCAAGTCAAGTTTCAATATTAAGTGTCAAGGTCAAAAGGCAATGTCAAGGGTCAATATCAAAGGATCAATATCAAGAGTTCAATATGAAGGGGTCAGCCAAGGATGTAGTATCAACGGGTCAAGGTGGCAAGGCCAAAGTCAAGGTTCCCGTCCACAGGGTTCATTATTCCAATTCCCAAAGTCCCATAATTCAAATCAAAAGGGTCGTAATGAGAGTTTAAAATAAGGGTCAATTTAGTAGGTTCCCACGTTTAGAAAGGTTCATAATACAAGTCCATTTAGAAGATTAGTCTTAAGTGACATTATAAAATAATTTATCCTTTAAATGTTCCATGTCATAACTTTAAGAAAAGAGATTTCACCTCCCGTTATAATATCCTACAAGTATCCAAGTCCCACCAAGGTTCAAGGTTAAGGTCACAAGGGTATCATGACAAGGTTATTTCAAGGTTCAAGCATCATAGTGTAAGTTTCAAGCAAGGTTCAGTTTAGAAAGGGTCATAGCAAGGTTCAATAATCAAGGAAATATAGCAAGGTTCAAGATATCCAAGAAAGAGGAAAGACAAGAGTGTACGAGAAACCTGTAGATAGGTCAGAATATCTGTACCTTAGTCCAAATGCACAAGCAAGATTAATAAATAACGAGAGAAAAGAATCACTCCTGCTTCACCGAACCTAGAAGAGAAGGGACACGAATCAAGAAGAGTCCGGTTCGCGTAAGTTACCTCTTTTAGTTATCTTTCCATTTTTAGCAGCTTTCCAAAAATAGTAACTTTCTATTTTAGGTAACTTTCCATATTTAGTAACTTCCCAATTTAAGTAGTTTGAGCATTTTAGAAGACTTTCTATTTTTAGTAAGTTTCCTTATTTAGAAGGTTTCCATAAATAGCAAGTTTCCATAAATAGCAGGTTTCCATAATTAGCAGATTTCCCTATTGGGCAAGTTTCCGAATGTTAACATATTCTTTTAGGTTGGTATTATCATATTATCAAGTTCTCATGTTCATAAGTATCAAGAATCCCGTTTTGGAAAGGTTTTGTGAAATTAGGGTTTCATAGAATCACCGAGCATGTTTTAGGGTTAAAAGCGTCAATTTCACAAGTTATGGAGTCACATATGATCACATACTCATATAATACATCAACTTAAGTCAAGAAAGTCAAATAAGCCAATATTACACTTCGCACCCTCAAGTTTACCAAGTTTCCATAAATCCCTTAATTATCTCATTTACATATTTAAATCCTTAACTAACATAATTATCACATAAGCACCACAACAATACAAAATGTCACAAACAGCCCCTCATGATTAATTTAGGTCGAAACACGCATCACTTATCCATATTCACACATTTAGTCCTTCTAGTTACCATATTTACAATTTAACCCTTCTTAATTATCATAAATTAATAATTAACTTCTAATAATTCCAATTTAGCACATTAACCCATGAAATACTCCATTTAGCATTTTTAATACATCATATTAATTATTAAATGACCAGAAACCTAACTTCCAGAATTTTACACTTTTGGTCCCTTAACTTTCATTATTTAGCAATTGAATTTAAAACATAATTAAATTACAAATTAAATACCAAAACTTATCAAATATGAATAAATGATCCCCATACTAATTTTTACCCAAAAGCTACTGTTTATATAAGGTTTACAAAAATAACCCACCACTTTATAGAATTACAAAACACAACCTTTCATATTTATCAATTTCTAGCCGATTTAATTATTTAAGAGAAACAAGTCCTAAATAATTTTTCCATCTCATATCTGATCAATTAGGATTATTTAAGCACAAAATACAAGCCTTAGTTCAGATCCTTGGTCCATTCGATCCACTTCATAATTTATTTTCATTTATTTATTTATCCGGTTTTAATATTAAATCAAAATAATTCATCAATGCCTCCAAAAATTCGATTACCATTTTATTTAGGTTAGTTATACATGTAAGAAACCCAGAAAATATGATCAAAAATTATCACATCATAATATGGCCGATCCATAATTATTTTTAATTTTAGGGTATAAAAACAATCAAAATTCCATTCGGCCTAAATTATTTGCATGGACCAAAACCAACAATTTTTATAGATCATATGTGATATGAGGAGTGTAAGGAAAATACCAGAAAGATTTTGGAAAGTGTAGATGAATCAGAATGATTTTCTTGTTTCTCGGCTAGGATAATTCAATTCAAAATATCACCCAGATCTAACGATCGACCCTGGAACCCTTCCACTATTTTTCTCAGATTCCTTGGACGTGTTTTCACCTTAGAAAAATAACCAGAGGTGCCCAAAAATTGTTGATGCTGCTTTGAGAATTTTCGTGGATTTTAGGGTTTTAGATTGGTAATTAAATAAGTTAAAAGGGAAAGCGTGTCTAAAGATGGGAGGGGGAGTGATTTTCGGCCCAAATAGTTGTAATGTAATTAATTCTCTGATTTTCAAAGCTCTTTCACAAAATATTTAGTACTAGCTTATAGACCCGTGGAATCCACGGGATTTTAGAGGGTTTTTGCATAACAAAATTAAGTACGTTAGTAAAGTAAAAAAGAACAACGATCGTAAACGCTATGAAATTTTCTTGTAACGGAATAATTAGTTATAATTGTAGTTGATATATGTAAATATACGATAAACACCTTGCATGTACACGCATAAATAATAGTAGTTGATATATGTAAACATAAGACTAAAATTGCCAAATATGGCGTGTGATCAAACACTGAAAGAGCCTAATATCAGCTCCCTCAATACGCAATTTGTGTTCCCGCACTATATTCTCTAAAATAAACTAACCAATAATACACAACCCTCTTTTAAAAGGTTTTAAAATGACACAAAAGCCTTCTCAAACTGTTGTACATGGTACTTTAGGTAACGATCGATCGAAGTGATGCACATAAGCCTGGCAGGGTGTGCTTTGCAAAGTCTTTCGATATCATGGTTTGCCTTCCCTATCAACTATATGGTACCCACGGGGGTAATGCTGCGAGACATCTTCCAGCTCTTTATAATCAAAATCCTAGTGTTCATATTTATATGAATGAGTTTGATCTCAACAGAAAATAAATACATGATTATAGCGGTATCACTCCTAGATTCATCAACGCTGTCGCAACTTAGATAAACCATTTCATCTCCAGAAAATGTCATCAACAAAAGATAGTTTATTGCATCCACCGCCTTCGGAAACTTTCAAAGGTTTAATAAACTCATAAACTTTGGAGAACACATCTTAATTTATACTTGTACCAGTGAATACAGAAGTGCGGAATCTAATGTGAGTGCTTGAATATAAGCTTCCAACAACTGAAAGTTTTGTCCATTTCCTATAAAAATAAAATGGGTAGATGACCATGTTAATGTCACAAAAATAGTGCGTGAATATGTAAATAATTGAAGCCTGAGATTATTCAAAGTTTCAAACTACATAGATCATATAATTTTCACAAAAAAGCAAAAGAGAAATTTGAATCCAAGGAAAAAAAAAAAAAAAAAAAAAGAGACGTGAAGTGTTTAATGGGAATTTGGATACAAATGAATAATAACTATTACCTTGATCCAAAATCAACCATGAACTATTGCTTTGTTGGATTTTTCATTTCTTCTGCTTTTGTTACATAATTTGCAACCTGAACAAAATAAGACCAAGATAATCATACTTAGGATGTTGCCAACAATAATACTATAACCGATAGGATATAGTGATATTCTTACCAGGGAGTTTGAGGTAACAGTTGATCCCCAATACTAAGAGCAGCCGTATTAGAGCATTGTCACAAGTTATCCTTGTTTACGTAACCACCTGTAGTAGTTTTCAAAAGTAAGAACCATAACATTTTATACTATTACAGTTAAATTTTGATATTACCTGTGTCATATTCTTCTCCTGATTGGCCTTCGATTTCTGAAATTGCTCCACATCCTGTTTCACCTTATGCTATGGCTGAACATGTAATGAAAAAATTAGACGTTCTTAATAGAGTTTGAAAAACATAAAATGCAAAAAGTAAAACTTGTTAAGATATTAACTCAGTACATACATTAGGATTAAACTTTGTCCTCGTATATATCCGTCACATCTGCATCCTTCAATCCAGACTTGATTTGGACCAATTTTCTCATCTTCCAAGTCAAACTACACAACAGATGAAAATTATTTCAAACCCATTTTAAGTAGCATAACTCAATCTACCATTATAATATCTTGATTCAAATGTGTGTACCCTTTTAAAATTATTTAAAAGTTATAATAGGTATAACACAAACCGTAACCAACATACATGCATCCAATTACTCTAAAGCTATATAAAGTGAGTCTACCATCTCCTAACAACAATCTTAACCACACCTTCTAACATGAGCCATCCCACCAAATAAACAAAATACACATGAATAAGGACTAAGGAGGAGTTTAGCTAAGCTTAACAGAAAATCTTATGGCCTTAGCAATACTCCAACTTGTTTTACGCTAAAGCTCATTATTTAACTTGAACAACCAAACACACCCTAAGTCCCAAATATACATCATATAAGATAGCACTTAAATGCTTAAACCAGTTATGTCTAACTGTATCATACTAACTATATTTCATGAACAAAGTAAAATAAATGATCATGGTAAAGACTAAAGTGTACCGATTCCTTTTTACCCTATATCTAAAGTCATAAACTCATTCCGATTCTATTCCACCCTATATCTGAATTCATACCAATAGTGATTCAAGACTCCAAACCAAACGCACCCTAAATTACATACTCTTTTAGCAATAGCCATTTCCTGAAAATAACAAATATATTTAAAGGGTTCAGTAACCATAATCGATTTTTGGATGGTGGAAAGTTGTGTTAACTACTTAATAAAAGGGACACATTTTGGGTAACTTTTGAGTGTTCAAGTGTACAACCCATATTTTCTTTAATTGAGTCTATGATTTAAATCATTTGACCCACCAGGAATGAAATTTGAACCAAACCGTTCCATTGATGAATAAAAGGATCAATGTTACATCTCGAGTACTACTGATCAAATATTTGTTGAAAAACGTTAGCTTTGGAAGTAATTAGCAATGACAATAAGTCATTAGGTGGTAAGGGGTGTTTGGAATACCTTACTTGTAATTCTTGAGAATCTGCCACCAATGGGTTGTTCAAGGATCCATCAAACAAAGACTCCACCTCCTCTGAATGAGATAAAACCTCTTCCTGGTAAACACCTTCACAGGATCTTTCATGAGAATTGGATGCAGAAACTTGGACATGTTCTAGCTCATGAGATGCATCTGTATCTATTAGAGATTCTCCGTAATCTGGTACAGCTGGAAGTTGATTCTGCGCATCCATAGTTTCAGGACCAGAATCTGCAACATAACTTGTTGGCTGATGTTGGTCCGCAGTGTGTTGAACCCTTTCATTATGTGGATGATCTTTCCTCATAGGTATTTCTGCTTTTAATTCATTCAAGGAGGGGTAAACCACAAAGGTGAAACCTGGTTGACCCTCCCAATTTGCCACCAATAATATAACTGATTACCTTGATCGATAAATGTGACAAATGTCCAAGATCAACATACATAGCCTCTGAGCCTAGAAACCAAAGCCATTTAAAAGAAGGTCAATAACAGTCAAATTTATAAGTCAGCAATAGTCAACTGAAAATGAATCTACTAAGAGAATAGTCTCATGTATGTACCTGTTATACACAACAAAATCCCACCCAATGACATCCATCCTTTTTTAATTAGAATTCAGGTCAGCAAACCCGACTCGACCTTTTTTCCATCCATACCCAAAATTACCCGTTTAAACCAGTTACCTAATCCGCCCGATACACAAATTTTGTTGCCTTCAATGCATACAGTGAAATTGGGTTCACTTTACTATATAATACCTCAAGTTGATTGAGCATGCCAAGAGTGGCTTCCATATCACCTCTATTTTTAATTAGAAATCATGTCAGCAAACCCGACTCAACCTTTTTTCCATCCATACCCAAAATTACCCGTTAAAAAAATTATCTAATCCGGGATGCACCCATTTTGCTGCCTTCAATGTATACAGTGAAATTGGGACTTGTCAGAGATACCAGGGAAACTCATCTAAAGATAGGCCAAACTTTGCACTTTAAGATGAACCACTCCGCCTACTTCATTAAATAAGTCCATTACTCTTCGCCTACAACATAAACCGACACATTACTCTCCGCCTACTTCATTAAATAAGTCCATTACTTACCAACCGTCCTTTAGCGATAATAACACTGATAGAAACAATTGCCTTTACAGCGGCCAATCCAAGAAACAATTGCGAAGAAGCCAATCTGAAGAAAAAAAAATTAAAAAAACGGTTCATTTTTAAAGAGAATTGCAACTTTCTGACCAAGTTACTATCATCAGATGATGGAACATAAGAAGTTACAACTAAAATATTATCTGACCAGCTTGCTTTAAATTTATGGGAATAACTATTGTTCCGAAAGAAAACAAAAAGATCATTGGCAAAATATTCTATTTTTTTGGAGAAATGGATCATTAGTAGGATGCATACAACTGATAAAGAATAAAATAGCATAGGGAGATAAAATAAGCGTATATATCTTTTATCGGATTAATAGTGGACATACTTACCCATCCGTTAGATGAATAAGGCAATACCTATAAAAGCACATGTATTACTATACGTTATCTAATGAGAATCAGTGATTCATGTGACTGCTGTCTTTTTGAGTAATCAGGATAGTTAGGCAATCTTGTCTACATATTAGTTCTGCATAAAATACAGTAGGGGTTTTGTAGAAGTGGCATTTTGGTTATTTATTAACTTAAACATGTCAAATAAATAAAAGATATACAAAAGAAATGGGTCAAATAGGTGGAAAGCCAGCATTTACACATCCTAAATGGCTTTCTTCAAAGATTTAGAATGTTCGTGTAATTATATATTATTTCTGAAATCAGACCGGTGTTCCAAACGGGTGTAATTATATATTATTTAGACCCGACCTGTTTCAACCATCCTGCTACGCCTTTGGTTTAGGGTGTAACACTTAGGACTCAGGTCTCTGCACGTAATTAGCCATTGCATCAGTCACAACCTCGCAATGAACAATATACAACAAAAGAGAATTAACATATTTCTTGCAAACAAATTATACTTGGGGAATAATAACACCTTTAATGGAATGTATGGTAGGTTATTTACAATTACAAAACAACCTTAAATATTAGCTGAAAGTCTTTATAACCTTCAGTTGCAATGCTAGTCATTTGATTAGTTCGAAGCATTATGATACATACAACACTTACTTAACTACTCACTAATCTATATTGATTTGCCATAGAATAAATTTAAGCATTCTATCAAGGCATATAAGTTTTCACCGACCAACACTACCTACACCTGTAATTAAAGATGTAAAATACAAAACCATGACTTTAGTAACACACATATTGAAAAAGGTTAGGGCCTTAGATATGTTAAGGGCATTACCATTCTTCAGTTTCCTCCTCATGCAAACAAATGTACACCACCACCAGTCAACAATGTGCCAAGTACACGAAAATTACTCACCTACAAAGTTGCACCCTTAACTCGGTAATTACTTTAACACACATTATATCTAAAGTCATGAACAAAAAGAATTTAGTTACAACACATTCAAACTTACCTGGATAGTACATCGACAAAAATTTACTTTGCATAGATAACAATATCAATCAAGGCACATATTTAAAGATTTATTCATAATATCAAAAAGAGAACTAAAAACAGAATATACACTCATAACTTCACCCAAAACCTAGATTCATGACTTCATCTGATGACCACTATAATGATCAAGGGTTAGAAAAAAGCAAATTCAATTATGGATTTGCGATGAGCAATTTAAACCTTAAATATGAAAGGAACAACAAAAAACAGGACACGAAAAACATTGAAATTTCAACCCCTGTATCATATTCACAAAATTGAGATAATTACCGATTTGAAGGTTTGGTGAGCATTTCATCAAACTGTTGGTGTGCGTTCAGTGGTCAAAATCAAATGAAGAAACCTATAGCCAATTCAATAAAAGAAAAACCCAAATCAAACGCTTCATAAAATAAGCTCAATAATAATGAATTTGAAAGTAGTAAATTTACCTCAGGCATTTTCTCCGGTTGTTAGGGTCGATGTTGACAAAACACAATTGATGGCACAATGATATAATTTAAAGCAATGTTGAATCGTGTAGAGGAAGTTTTATTTGTGCTTCAGTGGAATATTGAAACGTATTTTGAAATAATCGTGTAGAGGAATGAGTTTAATGAGGAGCGTGAATGAGTTTTGGTCATTAATTAGTTACCATGAATGAGTTTTTGTGATAAGATGTGAAGAATGTATTGCATTAGCAAGTTGTACGCATTAAAGCATGGACCAATCACAGCCAAGACACATCATCACATTAATTGCATATGGTGCTTTAAGGGGCTTGTAAATTATTCTGGTTTATTAGTATAGATAGATTATCCTTTTATTATTCATTTTAAATCAAATAACTATAAAATAAATACAAAGTAAGGTATTTTCGGCCAAATAAATGTGACACATATTTTTAGGGCATTAAGAATGTTAAAATTTTCATATAAAATATATCATATATCATATGTTGCTAATTACCAAGTGTTTGAGATTTATTTGGTGCTTTATTTAAGTATTTATTTAAGTTTTAAGTTATAGGGGATTGTTTGGCAATCGAACACAATTCTTCAAAATTTCAAATTAGTGGGTATTTCGGTAATTTAAACATGTTATGGAAATGTGGGTTTTACATTCCTCCTCACTAGTTATCTTACCATCAAGTTTGAGTCTATCTATGAGCACACTATCAAGCAACATTTTTTGTTTGTCCAAATTTTTCAAGGTTTCAATAATGGGTCTTTTTTCATTGAGTATTATCACTCTCTCTAACACATCTTTTTCAAACTCTTCTCTAGTCAATTTTTTTTGTGTTTTTGCATGGTTCACGGTTAATGATGGCCCTTCATCATCATAGGTCATTTTGTAGGTTTTTTGTGGTTTGTTTTTGTTTCTAGTGCTTTTTCCCATGTTGCATACATAGTTTGGGAAATCATTGGGGTTTGGTGAGATTGGTGGAAGTTCTTCAACCGAGAAATTTGCTAGCAAAGCATCTAGCTCTTCATCCTCCGAATCATACACAGGTGGTTTGGGCCAAAGGGTTATTATTCCAAGTTGTAGGTTCACAATGGCTTTAGCTTGCCTAAGAAAATCCCTACCAAGTATTACAGTAGGTTCAACACCATCCTCCTCCGGATTCACATAGAATTCAACCACATATATCTCTCCTTCCAAATTCACTAACAACTTTTTATCAAGCTTTTTGTCCCCATTTGCTAACTTAGCGTACTTCCAATTCTTTTCAATCACCACCTCTTGACAAACAAAATTTTTATCACAATCCAAATCAATCACCCATCAAAAGCATTCACACCTTCCACATAACAAGGTGTCATGTATCTATCCCAAGTACCATCTTCTTTTTCCATCCTAAAGAAAGTATAGGCTTTCACCTCCTTTTTCTTTCCACTATCAGCTGTATCCCAAGTGTCTTCTCCATAACAAATAAAATATTCAGAAATCAAACATTCAGAAATCAAAAGACGGATCGGTTTAATCATAACAAATAAAATATTAGTCTTCTGTGAAGTTTTTACCATAAAAGTGCGACGTACTTGAGAACAAGTACGACGTACTTCCCGTTTAATCTTAATTTTATTTCGAAAATTTCCAGGAAAGACCGACGTACTTGAGAACAAGTACGGCGTACTTCCTCTGTTTTCAGTCTTAAATTTTTTATTATCTTTAAAATATGTCAGAATTTCATTCAAGCATATAGTCCATATAATTATTATGCATAAACAATTAAATGCAAGAAAATATCTAATTAACCAAATAAGCAAATATGTTTGTATTTTCGATGAATCATAACATATAAACAAAATGCATCAATCCAAATAGCAAAAGCACATAAAAAGCAATTCTCATGTTCTCAGATTTGAACTTAAGCATTAAAAAGTTTTTGTGTTTGTTTGTTTTTGTCTTAGAAAACATTATGTAATTTCCAGAAAATACGGCGGTTTTGACAAGAAATCCGGCGTAGTTTGAATTTTTCCAGAGAATACGGCTCACAGACTTGCAAGTGCAGCATACACTCAGTCTCAGAAAACAAATTTTGGTTCAGTTTTCCAAAAAACTGTACGGCTATAATTGTAAAAAGGTCTCAAAACAGTTATCCAACTTGATTTTATCAATACCAATCCCCGGCAGCGGCGCCAAAAACTTTGATGTGTTAATAAAGCTTTAAATTTATAGTACTAGTTTTACCGATTTCTTAATACACAAAACACATGGGTAAAGTATAACCCCCGTTAATAATAAAGGTTTTTAGGTAAGAGTAGGTCGTCCCAATAGATTGTTGAAAAGCCAAGTTAGTAATTGTTTAAAAGTAATAGTCCAAAGATTGTCACTTATCAAAAGACTAGTAATTTGGTTGATTAGATTGTGTAACAATATGATTTACGGATATGTTTATTTAGGTTGAGAAACAAGGAAGTAAACATATATAAGACTAGCTAGCAATCATGAACAAGATATATAAGCAAGAGATGACTGGTGATCACTCATACATATAACTATCCAACATATTAAGAATCTCTTTCGACATATAATTCTCAATATATCAAATGCATTAAGATAGGTTCATAACAGAAGTATACACAAGCCAATTTCCTAATCAAGTTCGTTAGACATGAGATCAGGCTTTAAACAAGATTATGGTTGGGTTGATAGATGTTTTGTTGGCCAATTTTAACAAGGCAAACACCAAGTTGCCATAGAAAAACAACTTGAAATAATATCAAAGCAATAGACCCTTTCGACCTACTTCTATCACAGAGATACATCAAACACTTAACTATGATCCAAACATCATCTCATCAATTAAACTCATGAATAGTATCAATAGCAAGCAATCATGTAAATGTAAACAACCATATAACTATATCACCCAAGTAAACATAAGATGACTACTCCATTATCTCAGTAACAAAATACATATCATTCGACATAGATTTCATAAACTTCATAATGCAAATTATATTAAACTTAGAATTGTACCAAATGATTACAACGAATGACCAATTAGTTTCCACAGAGAAAACTCAACTCGACTCCTCTCCTAGCCCCTGTCACAGTACTTGGATCACGAGTACAACTTTGATATGGTGAACTTGCTATGAGTTCACAAATACCAACTTAGTAACCTTAGACAAATTCTAGTGATACTTTCTCTTCTTGCTACTCTCTCTTCCCTATTTCGTACTCTTCTTTATATAGGTCCACTTGACCTAATTTAACTCCAAAGCTTCGTTAATGAATGCGAATGATCGGCCTCTCAATGAATGCAAGTTTTAACTGTGGAAAACTAGAAGGGGGGGGGGTTGAATAGTTTTAGGTCTTTTTAATTTTATTATGAAAACTTAGTTTAGTTTTAAAACCTTGTTTACTTTTAAAACTTTGATTCGATCTTATGTGAACTCAAATCTTGAACAATATGAACAACGATATCTAAGTATGAAAAATACTAATGATGTAAGCTAAGTATATGAAATTAACACATGCGTAATATAAACAATTATAGCTATATATGAGAGATAAGCAAGTAAGCTAAGTAATAAGTTAGAGATGGAAAGATCTAACCGCGAGACAAAGGATTTATAGTGGTTCGGCTACAAGGACACCTTCCTTGCCCTACTCCACTCCCCGAGTCACCTACTCGAGAGTTTTCTTCACTATGTCAACAAGCTCCCTTATGGCGGAGAAAACCTTACACAACTTTCGCTTACACCAATTTAACGACACAAAGCTAAATGTCGAGTTCTAATCCTAGCTAGAACCAATCTCACAACTCTTCACAACTTCTACACAACTAGTGCACACCACAACTACGACACTACTTCTCACAACTTCACTACTTCTTCACAACACTACTTCTTCTCAACACTACTTCTTCTTCACTACTTCACTTCACTACAACACACCTAGATCTACTTATTATGAACAATCTACACCTTTACAAATAATTTACACAACTACAAAACTATATTCACAAATCTACAATACTTCTTAACTAGATGTTGAACAAGTATTCTTCTCTTTCACTTTGAGTGGTGAAGGATTGGATCACTTGAAACAAAGACTTATAATCTTATGATCAAAGGATTTAGAAGGATGTTTAAAAAGGATTGGGACTGAAAATTTTCGTGCAAAAGGTTGGGAAAAAAATGCAGGAATGAACCTATATTTATAGGCAAAGATTCCTGACAATAGGAGCATGCAGGCCCCCTTAAATGGTGGCCGGCCTCCTTAAAATTAAGGGGGCCGCCCTCCTGTAACGGACAGAAAATTTGTCCTTTTCTGGTGAAAGTTTATTTGGTGAAAATTTAACTGATTTTGGTTAAAAATTTGAATTCATATATTTATTTTGAATTAAACATTTTCCTTTAATTACCAAAAGTGTTTTTCTAAAATATATAAAATGTTTATAACATTTATAAAATTTGTAGTGTCTAAATAAAATCTCTTTGATCATAAAATGTATTACACATTTGTTTATACATACCTTAAGTGATTGTTGAAGCATACTCGAGACGTTGAGATGTTGACGTATGAATGTATAGATGATTTGTGATCACAAGTAACTTAAGCACTTTACGTTATGTGTTGTAACTTATATCTTTGTCAACATCAAAACATGAAGAGGATGTTTAGATTAAATATCATAATATTTATGCCAACAATCTCCCCCTTTATGATGATGACAAATTATGTAAATTATAACTCATAGTAAAATGTATAAGTTACTTGTTTACACTTCTTCTCCCCCTTTTGTCGAAGCAAAAAGGTTATTCCGAAGAGTGTAGAACTCCCCCTTGACGTATACTCCCCCTCGTTTTAAGGTCATAAGAGAAATCGAGATATGGAATGCTTGCAAAAATATTTAGAACACAAGCAATATATATAATGCAAGGAATATATTACAACAAGAACTAATAAAAATGCATGAAGATAAAAGAAAACAAAAAGAATTCATTGATAAAATTATTAAAATGGATTATGTTGAAAACATAATCATTCATACATAAGCATATATATATGCTTTTCTTGCAAACTACACTAGATAATACTAAGTTGCCAACTTGAGGTCTCTAGGACTTGCTTAAGAAAAAAATTTGATGATTTTATTTGGAGATGGTAGGTGTGGTGATTGGATTTAGTGGTTTGATGGTGTAGGGTATGGAGTGTTAGGTGGTGGTGATGTTGGTGAAGTCATAGTAAGTAGATGCTCAATCCAAGTGAGACGTTCATTGAGTGCAAGGGTTTGTTTTTGGAGAAAGATGCAACAAAGACAATTGTTAACATGATTCTCAAATTGGATCAAGTTTTTGGATGGTGAGGAGTGGGTGGAGGAAGGATGTTGATCCAAATTGCTTTGAGTAAGGTGTAAAGCAAGAAGAGTATTAAGCTCATGAGCTTCTTTGAGGTCTTCAACGAACTTTTTATGTTCGGAGGAAGGTGATGATGGTGAAGTTGGATTGTGATTGGGGATTGAGGTTTGGTCATGGAACATGGGATCCATGTTTGGATGAGTGTGATGGTTGTTGTTTTGAGATTGAGTATGATCCTCAAAAGGGTCATTTGGTAGAGCTGAGTGAGGTGAATGTGGGATTTTATTAGTGAGAGTGATTGTAAGGTTGTCTTGTTGATGCAAAAGGGTGGTTTCATTTGGGTAAGTTGGAGGATTAGATGTTGGTTGGTTAAGGACAACATCATTTATTGAAGTGGATTTTTGACATGTATCAAGCTTTCTTCTCCAGACGGGTTTGACGGAGATCTTTGCAACTCTTGAAGGCTTGGATCTTGGGTGATTAGGAGGGGACATGATGGTGTGAGTAATGATTTGTGATGATCAGAGGTATTTATAATGTGATGATTTTGTGTTTATGGAAGGATAATATTTGTTGGATTGGCTAGACAAAATGTGTTTAAGTATTTTGGGAAGTGAGGAATCAAAGTAGGGTGAAATGACTAAAAAGCAGAAAGCAAACAGGGAGCCTCGACCTACAGATGGCCGGCCCCCTTAATTGGTGGCCGGTCCCCTTAATTTTAAGGGGGCCGCCCCTTTGATTTAATGGGGCCGCCTAGGCCCTGGTTCACAGATTGCCAGAAGAAGGTTTTTGGTAAAGTTTTTCCAGAAAGATGTTTGTTTTGGGGTTTGGTTTTGGGCAAGTCCAACTCTTTAGGCAACTTTGCATGTATTATCTTATGAAATATGCATGAAAAGCATATAGGTAAATAAACATGTAATATAATTATAACTAAGCATGCATGCATGCATAATAAAGTAATAGATCAAGTAATAAATAGCATTTTACCTAACATAACTAACTTAGTGCAAGAGAAAAGGCAACTAATGAGTGAGAAAATAGTGATGGAACAAATGTGATAATGTAATTCTTGATTTTGTTCTACTGTGTGCTATATGAAACAAATATGGAGTTCAGATCGTTTCGACTCCTATAAAAGAAAAACAAATTTTTCCTAGGAAACAATCCTTGATCTTCTTGATTTAGCTTTGCTCACTTCTAAGTGTCATGTATATGCATATATTGGATTATATATATATAGATGACTAGAGTGAGACTATTATGCATGATTTGAGAGAAAAAAAAACGTTTTTATCATTATTCAACAATGAGTTTTCCTAAACGTGAGAATGATTTTGAAATGAATTAAGGTTTTCTTTGAATATATAATTATGCAAACAAAATATCTCAATTCCTGATTTTGTGCAAAACGGAATCCTAGACTCAGATTTGAGAAGAAAGAATTTTTTTTTAAAATCATTTAAGAAACTTCAATCAATTTGTTCCATCATTCCTAATCCTAAACATAAGTGGTTAAATAATTCACGCTTAAGGGGCTTAGTAAATATATCGGCAATGTTATCTTCCGAAGCTACCTTCTCTATTGTTATATTTCCTTTTTGTACATTATCCCTAAGAAAGTGATGACGTATTTCTATATTTTTAGTCCTAGAGTGTTGAACGTGATTCTTACTTAAATCTATAGCACCTTTGTTATTGCACATAGTAGGAACATTTTCTAACCTAATGCCATAGTCTACGAGAGCTTGTTTCATCCATAGTTTTCTTACGCCAGGGATCTAGTCCTACTTCTATATTAACGATTAATCCACTTAACTCATTTCACTTCATCACCATGAGTTTGCTAATAGTGGATATAGAAGATTTCCATTTTGTATTTTGTTCGACAACGAACAATTTCATTATATTCCTAGGAAAGTAAACTAATGATGTTTCTAGGTTATAAGTATATAAGCTATTATGTACGTATATATGTATAAGAGTTACAAACAATATATATGTATAGCTAAGTATTAACCTAACTAATCATTTATCTAAGCATGCAAATTATAGCGATGGACATAAAAGAAAAGCGTACCTTTTAGTCTTCAATGGGTTTTCTTCAAGCACTTCAAGTTACCATGTTGACTTATAGAAGTCATGTGTAAATAAGATACCAACTTATTCGAAGAATGAAAACTTAGCCATTTGGTCCCCATTGTCTCATTGGTCGAAAATTGTTTGAACCAAACAAGGTTTGCATTTGACTAGGATGCATGTATGGTGGAAGTATTCCCCACGGGCTAAAGCTTGGTTGATGTGGATAATTCCACATTAGGTGACTATTATTAGAAGGGTTTTGTCTACCTTGAATTCTTCTAGGTTGAGGGGTTTTAGACCGAGGATGAGGATTATTTGGTCTATTTGGAGGTGGAGTTTTAGATCTTAGTTTTGGTTTAGAAAATCCGGTTTTGGCTTTTAATGATGGTTTATAAAAACTTTTTACTTCCTCATCACTCGCAATAGGTATTTTTCTATCTTTTATAAGTATATACTTAGGTTTTGAATGGTTTTTGTTTACTAGATTCACATTCAAACTTTATATTTTTATTTTCACTAGTTGAAACATTAGTTGAGTTGAATCCTACACCGGTTTTATTTACCGAAGTTCCTTGAACACTTATTATTTTCTTACGTGAGTTACTACTATTTTCAAATTTGTCAAGTTTGGAAATTTCATTTTTAAGTTTTTCGTTTTCATTTTTGACCTCTAGACATGTTTTACATTCCATAAAAACTTCTTTTCCTTTTTCTAAATGTTGTAGTTTAATTTTTAATTCGAGTACTTCATTTTCTTATCGATTATTAATATGTTTTAGTGATTTATTTTTAGCCATGAATTTTCGACCTAATTTGTACAACCTACTATATTCATTATCTAGGTCTTTTTCGTCTAATGAATGATTTTCGTCACTAAAGTATTTGTTTTCGGAAAGTACCTCATTGGATGCCTTGGCTATAAGACACTTCTCCTCCTTTGTGATTTCTTTCTCATCTTCATCGCTATCACTCCAAGCTCCTCCAACAAAGCCTTTTGATTATGATCTCTTGACATCATTGGACATTTTCCGATGAAATGATTTGGATCACCACATTTGAATCACTTCCTTTCACTCTTGCTATTTTTGTCATCTTTATTTCTTTGAGATGCTTTCCTTTCATCATACGGTTGTCTAGCGAATCTTCCTCGCCTTTTGAAGAATTTCTTGAAGTCTCTTACGACCATGGCATATTCTTCGTTATCACTTTCGGAGGTTGAGCTATCCTCATCACTAGATTCCTTCCTAGCTTTTAACGCAATTGACTTGCTTTGCTCTCTTTTTCCTTTGACCATCTCGGAGTCTTTCTTTATTATTGCTTCCTAGACTTTCAAGTTGCCGATCAACTCGTCAAGTTGAAGAGTTGACAAGTTCTTTGATTCTTCAATCACCGTAACTTTAGCTCGCCATTTTGGATGAAGAGCCCTAAGAAATTTCCTAACAAAATTCTTACTAGAAAAATTCTCATCAAGTGCTTTTAAACTTGTGATAATAGTGTTAAACCTAGCAAATGCATTATCTATTGATTCCTCTTCTGGAATCATAAATTGTTCATATTGTTGAACAAGAAGATCTATTTTATTATCTTTGACTTGACTATTACCTTGGTGAGTGATTAAAAAAGAATCCCAAATTTCTTTTGCGGTTTTACACATAAAAATTCTTCATATTCTTTGCGTGGTAACGCATTATAAATAACCATTTTAGCCTCATTATTTTTTGCTAGTTTCTTTTTCAAATCATCATTTTGTTTTTCAAAAGATACAATTTCATCCTTTTTAGTTTCAAAATTATATTGAATAGGGGGAAAACACCAATGGTAAGTGTTACGCTTTTAGGGTGTCATTTAAGCCCTAATCCTTAATTATTTGATCAAATATTGCCTTAAATCGTTCCTTTTGTCATTTTAGGTACTTTGGAGAGGAAATTTGGAAAAGGAAGCATTTTGGACGTTTTTGGAGCATAAAAGTGAAGAAAACGACAAAGTCTCAAAACCAAGCTGAAAACAGTACCTGACGGCGTCACTCTTTACGAGGTGACGGCGTCACGCTTTGACAAAGAGGTGGATGATTTTTACACTAGACGCCCCAGAAAGATTTTGGAAGAATTACACGTGACGGCGTCACGTGTAAATGGGAGTAGGCCGTCACGTTATAGCTTAAAGGGAGACGGCCCAGAGACATTTAAAGGGGGACGGCGTCAAGAATAGATCTGAGTAATCCGAGAGAGTTTTGGCGGCGAGGTGACGGCATCACACTCTAAAACGTGACGCCGTCAGATTGTAAAATATATATATATTCTTCTCATTTTCATTCATTAGGTGTGCAACTTTTGGGAGAACTTTAGGGATAAACCCTAGTTCGTAAAACACTATATTTTCAGGGGTTTTCCACCCTTGAGACCTTGATGTTCAATTAAAGATAAGTCTCCTTTCAAATCAATCAATATGTCTATGTGTTGTTTGATTATATCTTATGCTTGTCTTTACTTTAACATGCTAGGCTAGGTTTTTCTTGTGTTTGCTTGGATCTAATGAAACCTAGCTATTGATTACATGTTGTTGGTTTGTTTGTGATTGTTGTGGGTGGGTGAAGTCGATGTTAGGCTTAAGAAAACTGGCTAACCTCCTATACGGTAACTTGCTTGAACGTCTTAAGAAACATGAATCGGATGTGTACTACGATTATATGGTTGTATTTAATGCATAAGCGAATTCTAGTGATCCCATGTTAGGAGCTTTTAGTCGGCTCGACATAGAAGTGAAGTAGGAGCTTATAGAGTTAGGGAAGATCGTACACGGCCCTACGAATGGTTTAAAGGAATACAACTCGTCATCCACACAATTACAACAAACCAATCAACCGGTAAAAGATAGCTAGGGGGTAAGAAAATCTAAGTAAACACATTTTTCTCTCATATAAGTTTCACAACAATTTACTTTTTCTTATTATTTTATTTTATTTGCATAAGTAGTTATTTGGGTTAGTTGATTAGCAACTAATTCCGCCCACTCTTCCAAATACCCGAGATTTTACTTGCTTTTATAAAATATAAAAAAAATACAGAAAGAATCATCCCTCAACCCTTAGACCTAAATTAGAGTAGTTTTCAATCCTAACGACACTATTCCCCGAGAGAACGATCAATCCTCCGGTACTTGCCACTTCACTATACTACATCGGTCAGGTACACTGCCTGGTGGGGGTTGTAAGCTTCTCAAGATCCCTTGAAAGGTAAAACCTAATTGCGAAGGTTGCAAAACCCACGCATCAAGTTTTTGGCGCCGCTGCCGGGGAATAGTTATTGCTTAGGTTGAAATTTTTATTTTTACTTAGGTCTACTCGTTAGAATCTAGTGAGATTTTTATTTTATTTTTCTAGGTTTTCTTTAGTCTATCTTTTTTCTTCGTGTCTTTGTTCGTAACCATTACCATCCGACATCATGGAAGGTGGTAATATCCTTGATTCCAACAACCCACCACAACATAACATACCCCAACCAAACCCACCTCCTAAAGCCCGTACTTTAGGAGAATACTCTTGTCCTAGCCACCAAGGCTATCGAAACAACATTGAGCTCACCCAAGGAGCCAATGTGTCTCCATTGCGAATCCGACACCATCCGGTTGGTGCAAAGCGGATGTGCATTCTATGGACTTCGTTCCGAAGATCCAAATCAACATCTCAAGGACTTTCTGAAAATCGTAGATTCCATAGACCTTGATGTTACCACTCGAGAGACTACCCGATTACGTCTCTTCCAATTCTCTCTGCGAGACCAAGCTAGTCAATGGCTAGAACGTCTACCCGCAGGATCCATCACCTCTTGGGATGATCTCACCACTCGCTTCCTTGCTCAATTTTTCCACCGGGAAAAACCACAACGCTAAGGAATGACATCTTGATGTTCCAACAACGTCAAGGCGAAACCCTCTACGAGGCATTGACTCGATTCAAGGACTTACTCCAAAAAGTCCCTCACCATGGCATAGACCTTTGGCTCCAAGTCCAAATTTTCTATGACCATATCAATATCCCCACGAAGCAAACCATTGACCAAGCGGCCGGTGGCAAGCTACGTGATCTAAGTGTGGAACAATCATGGGAACTCATAGAAGATCTTGCTCTCTATGACAACGAAAGTTGGAATGATCCCCGTGATTTGAACAAAACAGTCAAGGCAATATCTTTGCCTTCGAATAATCCAAGCACTTCCGACCGTAGGATCATGGAACTTGAGGACCAAGTCAAGTATCTCATGAAATCCTACGAAGCTCCTAAACCTTCAAGCCAAGTGAACAAAATCATTTCTTCATGCGAGTATTGTAGTGGTCCCCATGATACTCGTGATTGCATGGAACTCCCCGAACAAGCTTTTGCGGATTACGCATCCTCGCATACCGACGGAGCGGGAGAAAAGTAGTACACTTTCAAACCCCGAGCCCAACCTTTACGGTGATTCTTACAATCCCTCTTGGAGAAATCACCCAAACTTTAGGTGGAAACTAAACCAAAATACGCCCCTAAACAATTCTTCCAATCCACCTAATCGTTTTCAATCAAACGGTTCATCCTCAAACCGTACTTTCAACAACAATCCTTCCAATAGCGATGGTAGTACCAATAATTTTGAATGATTGATGTCTAAATTTATGGCATCTCAAGTCGCTCGTATATCCAAGTTTGAATCCGATTTCAAACAAAGGCAAAGCGAGATGACCAATAAGATTGACACCTTGTTGAAAGTTCTCAATGACCGAGAAATGAAAGTTCTCAAGGACGGAAGTGTGGCATACCCGGTTGGAGTAGTAAAGGACGTGGTAGTACACATAGGGAAATTAACAATTTTAGCCGATTTCCACGTCCTTGACATGGTTAGCGACCCCACATGCCCTTTGTTGATAGGAAGAGGATTTCTAGCCACCGCAAGTGCTATGATTGATTGTAAAGAATCTAAGATAACGGTAGGGGAAGTAGAAACTTGGTCGGTATATGATGTTAAGAAACACGCCTATGACACCCTTGAGGAACCAACAGATGTTAATAGGAGACCCTCTAGATACGGACCATGGTTAGATGGAGACTTCATAGGACCCCAACGCCCATTCTACCTAGAAGATGACTTTGTGAACCGAACACATATGGTAGAGCAACTTTTGGCTAGAGACACCGAATTAGACCCCTTTGAAGATCCCCTAGTTTTTAGAAAGATGACTGACTTCCTAGGAGTTTTGCCAATGAACCTAGCAATGAATAAGTGGAAAAGCGAGGATGATAAACATAAATGGAATTGGGAAAAGCCACCTAAGGAAGGAGATGGATCATGGCACATAAGGATGACATTATATGATCCGGATGGAGAGAAGTTTGAGAGGACGTATCTCACCAAACACACCAATAGGAAACTTCCAACCAAAATCAACCCTAAAGATGTCCTCGATGCGGAACTCGCCTACGTAGGGTAGAGTGACTTTGAGTCTAGCTACAAGACTCGTTAATAAA
>LBNU01024283.1:10152-33652 GCA_014162995.1 Artemisia annua | reverse complement strand
GTACACGATACCCCTAGTACACCCCTCAGAGCCTATCTTTTCGTTTCTGACTTTAAGCATTTTACTTAAAGGAAGAATTTGTTTACAATCCACCCCAAATGTACACCCAAATCGCCTTAGCCTACCTTGTATGCACTCATCTTTAGTGCGTTATTGTGACAACATTTGTTTAAACCCTTAGTTAATTGTCTTATTGATTACATGGTTGCTAAGTCGAGTCATATCCTTGTACATATTGTTTTGGGACGATTGGGACTCATGGGTAAAGTACTAATGTAATGGAGTAATGGGGAATAAGTCAATTATTACCCCCATATGTGCGTTAATATTTTAAAGTACTCCAAGTTTTTCAATTCGAGTCATTAGAATAGTTTATTGTAAAGTATGTAAAAGTTCAAGTGTAAAGGGAGAACCGAGGCCCCTATGATGTATTATTTTGGATGGTAGGGTAAGAGTGTATAAAAATAAAAAATAAAAAAATCAAAAAAACAAGAAAAACGAAAAAAAAATTGGAAAAAGAAAAGTAGAAAAAACATACGGACTACCATCCCGTTTCATTTTAACTTTACTTATGTTTTTGTTATTTTCTTTTTAACTTAAGTCGAGTCGAGTCTTGGCTTAGCAACGCCGCATTGTGCATGTATTTGATCAAGATAATTAACTTGCCACCACTAAAAATACCCTTTATTCCAACAAAACTGTGTTTATCATATCCCTACACCTAACATTACAACCCTTGAAAAGCCCTCTTTGATAGTTTATCTTAGGTGCTTATGCCTAGTGGAGGAGGTTTTCGATCCTTTCCCAAGCCTATGGTAATCTATTTGCTTTGACAGGTAGTGAGTGATATTTCTTCCATTTCCATTTAGTTATATAGGTTTATAACACCCGAGAGATGAGAGTATCCAAACACTATTTGTGAGGTGCTAGTGTATGATTTTCGTGCTTGTTATGACTAGGGTGGAATAACTATTTGTTGTAATTATTTTTATATTAGTTTTAAATGACCCCTAGCTCATATTTTGATTGGAATAAAAGCGCATTTGCTTGAGGACAAGCAAGTCTCAAGTGTAAGGGTATTTGATGAGGCAAAAAGTGTTACGCTTTTAGGGGGTCATTTAAGCCCTAATCCGTAATTATTTGATCAAATATTGCCTTAAATCATTCCTTTTGTCATTTTCGGTACTTTGGAGAGGAAATTTGGAAAAGGAAGCATTTTGGACGTTTTTGGAGCATAAAAGTGAAGAAAACGACAAAGTCTCAAAACCAAGTTGAAAACAGTACCTGACGGCGTCACTTTTTACGAGGTGACGGCGTCACGCTTTGACAAAGAGGTGGATGATTTTACACTAGACGCCCCAGAAAGATTTTGGAAGAATTACACGTGTGAACGTCACGTGTAAATGGGAGTAGGCCGTCACGTTATAGCTTAAAGGGAGACGGCCCAGAGACATTTAAAGGGGGACGGCGTCAAGAATAGATCTGAGTAATCCGAGAGAGTTTTGGCGGCGAGGTGACGGCGTCACACTCTAAAACGTGACGCCGTCAGATTGTAAAATCTATATATATTTTTCTAATTTTCATTCATTAGGTGTGCAACTTTTGGGAGAACTTTAGGGATAAACCCTAGTTCGTAAAACACTGTATTTTCAGGGGTTTTTCACCCTTGAGACCTTGATGTTCAATTAAAGATAAGTCTCCTTTCAAATCAATCAATATGTCTATGTGTTGTTTGATTATATCTTATGCTTGTCTTTACTTTAACATGCTAGGCTAGGTTTTTCTTGTGTTTGCTTGGATCTAATGAAACCTAGCTATTGATTACATGTTGTTGGTTTGTTTGTGATTGTTGTGGGTGGGTGAAGTCGATGTTAGGCTTAAGAAAACTGGCTAACCTCCTATACGGTAACTTGCTTGAACGTCTTAAGAAACATGAATCGGATGTGTACTACGATTATATGGTTGTATTTAATGCATAAGCGAATTCTAGTGATCCCATGTTAGGAGCTTTTAGTCGGCTCGACATAGGAGTGAAGTAGGAGCTTATAGAGTTAGGGAAGATCGTACACGGCCCTACGAATGGTTTAAAGGAATACAACCCGTCATCCACACAATTACAACAAACCAATTAACCGGTAAAAGATAGCTAGGGAGTAAGGAAATCTAAGTAAACACATTTTTCTCTCATATAAGTTTCACAACCATTTACTTTTTCTTGTTATTTTATTTTATTTGCAAAAGTAGTTATTTGGGTTAGTTGACTAGCAACTAATTCCGCCCACTCTTCCAAATACCCGAGATTTTACTTGCTTTTATAAAATATAAAAAAATACAAAAAGAATCAACCCTCAACCCTTAGACCTAAATTAGAGTAGTTTTCAATCCTAACAACATTATTCCCCGAGAGAACGATCAATCCCCCGGTACTTGCCACTTCACTATACTACATCGGTCAGGTACACTGCCTGGTGGGGGTTGTAAGCTTCTCAAGATCCCTTGAGAGGTAAAACCTAATTGCGAAGGTTGCAAAACCCACGCATCAGTTATGACATGCCAAAGATCAAGATCTTTTGATTTCACATAAGTTTTGAATCTATTTTTCCAATAAAGAAAACCATCACTTTCAAATAGTGGTGGTCTTTGCATAGACTGCCCTTCTAAATATTTTTCCGATTCCATATATCGATTCAAGTTTTAAAATACAATATATTTTAAAAATCTTATTTGACGTGGCTCTGATACCAAATTGTGAAAAACTAGAAGGGGGGGGTTGAATAGTTTTAGGTCTTTTTAATTTTATTATGAAAACTTAGTTTAGTTTTAAAACCTTGTTTACTTTTAAAACTTTGATTCGATCTTATGTGAACTCAAATCTTGAATAATATGAACAACTATATCTAAGTATGAAAAATACTAATGATGTAAGCTAAGTATGTGAAATTAACATATGCATAATATAAACAATTATAGCTATATATGAGAGATAAGTAAGTTAGCTAAGTAATAAGTTAGAGATGGAAAGATCTAACCGCGAGACAAAGGATTTATAGTGGTTCGGCTACGAGGACACCTTCCTTTCCCTACTCCACTCCTCGAGTCACCTACTCGACAGTTTTCTTCACTATGTCAACAAGCTCACTTAAGGCGGAGAAAACCTTACACAACTTTCGCTTACACCAATTTAACGACACAAAGCTAAATGTCGAGTTCTAATCCTATCTAGAACTAATCTCACAACTCTTCACAACTTCTACACAACTAGTGCACACCACAACTACTACACTACTTCTCACAACTTCACTACTTCTTCTTCACTACTTCACTTCACTACTAACACACCTAGATCTACTTATTATAAACACTCTACAACTTTACAAATAATTTACACAACTACAAAACTATATTCACAAATCTACAATACTTTTTAACTAGATGTTGAAGGAGTATTCTTCTCTTGCACTTTGAGTGGTGAAGGATTGGATCACTTGAAACAAAGACTTATAATCTTATGATCAAAGGATTTAGAAGGATGTTTAGAAAGGATTGGGACTGAAAATATTCGTGCAAAAGGTTGGGAAAAAAATGCAAGAATGAACCTGTATTTATAGGCAAAGATTCCTGACAACAGGAGCGTGCCGGCCCCCTTAAATGGTGGCCGGCCCCCTTAAAATTAAGGGGGCTGCCCTATAATTAAGGGGGCCGCCCTCCTGTAACGGACAGAAAATTTGTCCTTTTCTGTTGAAAGTTTATTTGGTGAAAATTTAACTGATTTTGGTTGAAAATTTGAATTCATATATTTATTTTGAATTAAACATTTTCCTTTATTTACCAAAAGTGTTTTTCTAAAATATATAAAATGTTTATAAAATTTTATAAAATTTTAGTGTCTAAATAATATCCCTTTGATCATAAAATGTATTAGACATTTGTTTATACATACCTTAAGTGATTGTTGAAGCATACTCGAGACGTTGAGATGTTGACGTATGAATGCATAGATGATTTGTGATCACAAGTAACTTAGGCACTTTACGTTATGTGTTGTAACTTACATCTTTGTCATCATCAAAACATGAAGAGGATGTTTAGATTAAATATCGTAATATTTATGCCAACATTAACTCTTCTTTTGTAACTGATAAGATAAGTGCGTCATACTTCATAGAAAGTACACCATACTTCGTGTAGAATCAAACTCATTTACCCGCCAAGCAAGTACGCCGCACACAGTCCTAAAACCGGCGTACTTGGGTCTTTTGTATTGTATTTGACTACTATTTTATTTTCATTCCAAGTCCTTTCTTTTATTAATGTTGTTACTTTAACATCCCTTTAAGCAATATTCCTAGTTCTTTCTCTCGATCAATCATGCAATCAAATTAGTACTAAATCTACACAAATTAAATAATAATCTTGATAATATAATAGATATATAATATATAATCGAGGGAATAAATATGTATAATTAGAGCATTATCATGCTACAAAACAAAGTTAACATACAGGAACGAATATGGCAAGTTTATCACAACTACGATATTTAAAACAACCACAAGTAATCACAATGCACAACCACACATAGCAAACAACAATTGAGATCAGCGCAAAGCATAAGAACACACCAATTAAGTAACCTCGTTTTATTATATGAAAACAAGGTTAATGACACTAAGGTCATACATCCTAAAAAGTTACAAAAATTACTAAGAAAGAAAAGTCATAAGCTCCTAAGACATATTATGGCTTGACAATTAGGCGACACTCAGGCTGGTGGGAATGCGGGTGGATCTTGGACGTGGTGTTGGATGTAGGCAAACATCACGTTGACTCTTTCCGTAAGAGTGGCGATGTGCCCACGGTTGTGGTGACAATACATGCAATGGTAGTCATGTAGTTTTCTTTGGTAGGTGTAGTTTTGGAGGTCAAATAGACCTCTTGGTGATGGTGGGTAGGAAGGTTCATGAGGTGGTGGATTCAACCACTCGGAAAATTCTGGTGGGAAGTCTTGTGTGTTGTTGAAGGAGGGTAGAAGGTTTCTACCTATGACAAGAGATGGAGATGGTTGTGGTGGAGGATGTGAAGGTCTTTGTGGAAAATTCTCTTTGTCTTCAAGGTATGGGTTTGGAGGTTGAGTGAGGTCTTGGGTTGGCTCAAAGGTTGGCAAATTGTTGGTGAAAGGTGTCTTGAGTGCTCCAAGGTTTAGTGGTGTGGGAGAGCTCAAGGATGGAGTTTCCTTGGGTGAGTACAAGTGTGAATTTAAGGTGGTCCTTGATGAGGTGCTCTTGGATAGAGCCTTGGGTGGACTTGGTGACTTTTGTGAAGGAGTTTGAGATGGAGTTGAGAAGTTATCACTTGAGGAGCTTTCAAAGTTGATGATCTTTAGTTTTTCTACTGATGACATCAAATAACAACATATTACTAGTATCATTTATCCTATGTATATTGCTTGTTTTGTATTATTTTATATTAGAATTGATACTTAATCGCTTGCTTTTGTAAATCTCAGTTATAAACAAGCAATTGGTGAAAGTTAGCTATTATTGGAGCAAAATGGATCAAGTTGGAAAAGTCTACTAAACTTAAGAATAATACACCGTATCATTCTAGATAGATACGCCGTATGCCAAGATTTAGATGAATATAAAGACCATTGCCTGACTTTGAAGCATACGCTGCATAGATTTATCCCATGCGCCGTATATGAAACTTTGGTCAACGAAGAAGGTCTGATTTGTTTTACTCCAGATACGCCGCATGACATCCCAAAGATGCAGCATATCAATCTCAAGACTTCACCAGAAAATCCAAGACATTGAAGACTGCATACGCCGCATGAAGAATGATGATGTGCCATATCATATAACGGTGTACGAATATTCCAGAATATAATAATCTTGGACACCACGCAAGTTACCTAGATACGGCGTATCCAGGTATAATGGATACGCCGTATCAACCCTGCAGCCAGAAAGTATAAATAGATCATTAACAGCCGAATTTTAGAGACACACAAGAGGCACCAGAGAGGCATCAACTGACCACACAAAGGCACAACAAGAAGGACGAAATCAGAGCAATAAGAAGGTCCTACTAGTGCTTAATTTCATAGGAAGATTTGTTTAATTTTATTAGAACTCTTCAATCGTTTGGTTAGCGTACTTTTTCTCTCATTTGATTCGTACTTAATTTTTCAATCATTAAAGATTATATGATGTTTTATTGGATGCGTGTGTTTGATTACAGTATTACTTCATTAATATCGTGCATGATTAATGTAAGCCCTAAGTGGTTAATTAATAATTTGATAATTATTAAGATAGACTTTATTCGGATTTCTGATTAGTCATGACAAGACTTTTCCGTTGAGAAAACTTAATACCCGAAATCTAGACGTTTAGGTTGGTCTAAACATTGGAATAAGATACACATTCACGTGAGCAACCAATAAGAAAGATCATATTTAGTACTCATCATATATAACTAAACAATTACCTAATACATCTTCCTTACTATTGGCTTGACCTCTTATTTTTCATCTGTCTATATGTGTCTCATTTGCCTCAAAGCTTTTATTTACAGTTTTACTTAATATAAATATTGTGCCAGTCTCTCATGCTTAAAATCCCCCTTGCATTAGATTAGGTTTAATTAGACTAACTTTAGGATTAAAATACTGATATATACTTAAGCGTTAACGTTTTACTCTTAGTGATCGACACTCTACTTACCAAGTAGGCTACATTGATCGAGTACACTGCCTGTTAGTGTTTGTTATAAGTTAAATCGGTCAAATATAAATTTAAAACTTGATAAACATAATCTATACCTACAACGAAAGCACATCAAGTTTTTGGCACCGCTGCCAGGGAGTGTTTGTTATAGATTTATGGTATGAACTTTTTTCCCTATATTACAAGCATCACAAAAATGTTTTTCATATTTTAGTTTTGGTAAGCTTCTAAAACAAGCTCTTTAGATGATAGCGATTGAATAAGTCGTATATTGGCGTGACCCAAACTTTGATGCCAAAGGTTCGAAGTATCATCTATAGAAGTTAGGCAAAGTTTATCTTTAGGGGAGTTCCCGATTTTCATTACAAAAAGACCATTTTTCCTAATCCCTGTTCCTATGGTAATGCCGTCTTAAGTATTTCACTACCGGTTTCGTTAAATAATATGTTACACTTTTTATCATTTATAGTTAGTGAGTTATGAGAAATCGTACCTTTTCCAATGATTTTTCTTTTGCCATTTTCAAACACTACGTTACCTCCTTCGTAACCCTTGTAAGATGAGAATAGGCTTTTATTACCCGTCATATGCCTCATGCATCCACTGTCTTTGATCCATTCATTTGGTTCGAAATCAACTGTTAGACATACCTATAAACATATAACAACTCAAGCGTTTGATCCCCAATTTTTCATGGGTCCGTTTGCATTATACAATCCATTCATTTGACTTACAAAATGGAATTGTTGGTATGGATTCCAAGGTGAAAAGTTAGGTGTTTGAAATTGGTAACCATTTTGAGGGTCGTCGTTCCAAAACACTTGGTTGAAATTACTTTTCGGGTATGGAGCGTTTGTTTTCCTAAATGGTGTTTTAGATGTTGGTTATAAGAAAGGCTTATTTCTTAAGATACCTTGACCATGTTTCAAAAAAGGTGGTTGATTAATATTTCTAATAATAGCATTATGTAACTTAAGTTTAGTTATAACTAAAAACTCTTTTCTAGAAGATGTAGTCGAGTCGAATTTTGGGTTTGATGTACTAGATGCTCGGATCCCTGACTTTACGCTGGCCAGATACCTTTTTGAGGGATCCAATGGATATGGCATATCAAAGGCTGGTTTTTCAGCAGGCTTTACAAATTGTGTTTGTTTTTATTTGCTGTCGAAGTAACACATTCTGTAAATCCCAAGCCCTTTTTGTTATTCTTTAATTTTGGACTATTATAAGTATTTCATTTATATAATGAGCACTCTTTTCAAAACTAGCATGCTTGGCTTCAAGTTGGTCATTTTTTATCAAATGATCCAAACAATACTTGCATTCTAAATCAAGTCCTTTACCCGTTTCTAGTCTTTTTATTTTCTCTTTTAGTTCAAAAACTTCATTGTCTAAAAGTTCATTTTTACTTTTCAAATGTTTGTTTTTTAGTAATGACCTTAAGACTAATTTTACTTAGTTTGTTATATTCCAAATATAAAGTTTCGTCATCTAAAGAGGAACTACCATAGAAAAGAGATCGGAGTGTACCTCATTGGAGTCTATCGCCATGAGATAAATCTCGTCCTTCTCTTCTTCACTCATAACCCATGAGCCACTTACAAAAGCCTTTTGCTCACTACTTGAGTGTTTGGGACAATCACTAATGAAGTGATTTGGATCTCCACACTTAAAACACCTTTGGTCAACCTTTCCCTTTTTGTCTTCCTTGATTTTTCGGAAGCCTTTCTTGTCATCATAGGGTTGCTTGACAAACCTTCCTTTTCTTCTAAAGAATTTCTTAAAGTCCCTTACTGCCATCACGTATTCTTCATCTTCGCTATCCGAAGAAGAAGTTTCTTCGTCACGTGACTCCTTTTTGGCTTTTAGAGCTAGTGACTTATAATTTCTTTCTTGTCTTTAGAAGCCTCAGAGTCTTTTGCCAACACCACTTTATAAACCTTTAGGTTGCTGATAAGTTCGTCGAGAGAAAGAATTGACAAGTCCTTTGATTCCTCTATTGCCGTTACCTTCGGTCTCCATTTAGCTGGAAGTGCTCTTAGAAATCTCTTAACATGCTTACGACTTATAAAGGTTTCATCAAGTGCTTGCAAAGAAGTAATAATAGTGTTAAATCTAGCAAATGCATTATCAATACTATCATCATCCGATACTGAAAATTTTTCATATTGTTTAACAAATAAATATATTTTATTATTCTTAACTTGCTTATTTTCTTGATGAGTAATCACTAAAGAGTTCCAAATATTTTTAGTCTTTTTATGCATAAAAACACTTTCATATTCCTTTTTAGGTAAGGCATTATATAAAACCATTTTAGCCTCATTATTTTTTGAAAGCATTTTCTTTTGATCATCATTTTGGCATTCGTAAGTAGCGGTATTAGTATTCTTAATGACGGGATTATAATCACTATCTACAATAATATGCCAAAGATCAATATCTTTAGATTTCACATATGTTTCAAATCTATTTTTTCAATAAATAAAACCGTTAGCTTCAAATAGTTATTGTCTTTGGATATATTGCCCTTCTTTCTTGTTTTCGAATTACATTAGATCGAATTTAAAATTTTAAAATACAATATACTTTAAAAAGTTTAATAACCTACTCTTGATGCCAATTGTGGAAAAGTAGAAGAGGGTTGAATAGTTTTACCGATTATAATTTAGTTTCAAAAACTTTTTAGATCAAGTATATGTGAAACCTTTTGGATAGTGAGGTATTGATAATGCAAGGATATAAGTAAAGAAATATATAAGTAAAGTAAAGTAAAGAAGAGATAGAACCGTGACACAAGGATTTATAGTTGTTTGGCTACAACGACACCTTCCTTGCCCTACTCCACTCCCCGAGTACCCAACTCGATAGTTTGTAAACACTATGTTAAAAAGCTCCTTATCCAGTGGAGACGCCTCACAACGTCACTTACACTTTATCCGGTACAAAGCTAAATATCGAGTTCTTTATAACGGCAGAACAAAACCAATCAACACAAACGAACACTATAAGTTCATGGTACAATGCAATGAATGAAGTACAAGAATTAATTCAGTGGTCTTGTGATGATGATGAAGGCTAACAGTACTTCTCTTGAAGTTTGCAGTCTGCAAAATCGTGATCTCGTCTTTTACGAAGATCCTTGAGAATCACTAAGAGAAAGAACTACAAGAATTATCTTAGATCTGAGGTTAGAGAGATATAAGAATATAAGAAGAGATGTATGATGAGTGAGAAACAATGAAGAATTGACCATCTACTTATAGGCAGAACTGCCTCTGACCCGGCGGATCCTTTACAAAAGGGATCCGACCAGTTTTAACCCAGGGATCCGGTACACTGGATTAACCAGTCTGGATTTTGGGTTACAAGATCCGGGTTTTGGGTCATTGGTTTCGGTTTTTGGGTCATGGGTAGTGGGTTTTGGGTCATGGGTACCCAATAAATCTTACAAGATCTTAAATGTGATGTCATGCATGACGAAAGTAAATATTTTACTTAAAACATTTACTAAAAACAAATGTAAAATGTAACTAGTAAATAATATGTAGTTTAGTAAAAAATAATTATGATGACTAGTTTAAAAACATGTGATCTTAGATTTATATTTGAGGTAATTTACAATTGTTATCGACAACACATATAGAGATCGATAAATATAAATAAACGTTTTTGCAGCTTATTGTATTAACACCTTTGTTTTTTGCCATTTGCAAACGTTTATCTTTTGGTAATACATTGTTTTTTTACATTTGTTATTACTGCGGCACTCGAAGCTCTGAAGAATGTGCCTTTGTTTTTTGGGCTTTTCGTGCATTTATCTTTTGGTAAGACATTGTTAGCCTGTGGGACTGGCTGACTTGAGGCCTTGGCATATTGAGAAGTTGTCTGATATGTTATTGCTTCGCCACTTGAAGTTGTGGAGAACATGCCTTTTTTTTTTTTTTTTTTTGGAATTTGTGAACCTTCATCTTTAGGTAAGACATTGTTACCTGGTGGGATTGGTTGGTTTGATGGTCTAAAGACTAAGCCTTTTTTTTGCTGTTTTTGTTGCATTTGTGTCTTTCTGTGTCAGTAATTGATTATGAACAAATGAAGTAAAGAACAAAGGTTTTTCCCTCTTTCGGTTTCTAGTGCTCGTGTAGTATTATGTAGGAATCACATGTTTTTTGCAATCTATCACCAGTTTTTGGCAAATAATGGACATTTAGCGTAAGGAATCTGTGTTTGTCATCCGACGTTGCCTGTATTATACTAACAGTACTACAATCTTTTTGCTCACTAATGTCAGGCTGTGGTGGATCATGAATTTGTAACACACCCTTTGTTGCATAAGGATAAGTATTTTTACTAACAACTTCACCTCCAACATCATCATTTTTCCGCATTTTCTTACTGATGTCTATATTTTCTTGTTTCACAGGCTGATACCTTTTTTTTAGTCATAGTTTATCTTAAAAGATTTAGAATTGTCAGAAATTTGACACCTATCTATTAGGCATCCATACCACATAAACTAAAAATTCAGTCAAATGCATTTTCCAAAAGATGATATAATTAAGAATCTTTAAACGAAGCATAAAATACTATCTGTAAAGGCAAACTACATACATGCACCTATAGGAATCTCATCAAACAATCCGGACAACAGTGAAACACATTTATGCATACAAACTGCTGAAAACGAAATGGCTACTACAAATGCTAAAGCACTATAAGCTTCTTAAAATTAGGAAGGAAACTTACATATGTTGCAAAACTGCATTGGCCTAGTATCAAGCTGAAGCTACCTCTCGCTGCAAAGAACTGAAAAAAAGGAAATGCAAACACAAGAAGTCAAGAAAAAAATGTGTATAACGTTACGTGATATTCTATGCATGAAACTTTACACTAACTTTAAAAACCCGAACATCATAACACATACGTAATTAACAGTTCATAAACTAAAAAGAAAGCATAAAATTAACAGCACTGTTTGCGCAGGACCTTCGTATGCCGTCTTTAGAATACATATATCTTTCGTCTTCCTCTTTTTAACTGCAAATTCTTCGTAGTTATGATGAGAGACAAAATGAGTGATGAACCAAATTTAAAGTATAGAAGCTTCGTCTGGAATTTCAGAAAGCATGCCCACTTAGATGATCAACACCTGTATAGGTAGGTGAGCATTTAGCTTTGGACCACATAAACTGAACGGAACAACATCAGAAGACCTAAGGTTCCCGTTGTTGACCCATTTTTTTGTTAACTTAAAAGGGCCCACAAACGACGTCGTTTAAGAAGCCGTTGTATTTTGAGGCGAAACAACAAACGTTAGGCCAGTTTCTAATGCAAAACGGGTACTATTCATAAAACGACGTTGTTTCCGCAAATGGTAATACAACGTCATTTTACACGCCATTTAAAACTTAGTATAATATAATTAATTGGGTTTATAGATAAGTTACCAAACTTTCCAACTTTATTCGTCTAAGTTATCAAACATTATTTTTGTTCAAACGGGGTATTGGACTACACGAGGTTGACATTCAGGTTACTGAATTTGTCAAACGCGACATTTAGGTTACTTAACTTACCTAAAAAAATGCATTAGGGTTACTTTGATTACACTGAAAAAATAGATGTTGAATGTTTAACTAAAGTTCAGTAACTAAGTGAACAAAATAAAAGTTTGATAACTTAGACGAATAAAGTTAAAAAGTTGGGTAACCTATCTGTCTATAAACCCTAGTTACATTTATACGTTCATGGTTGAAAAAGGACACGCATTAGCATGAAGGGATATAGCGGTTAAGGTCAACCTTTAAAGACAACCTAGGATGTCGTCGTGTCCAACATGACATTTCATCTTTACATTTTTTTTAATGATTAAATGTAGTTAAACAAAAGCTTCAAGAATAATGTGAATAAAAATTAATAAGGCTGCTAGATACAATGTATTAGGAAACCCAACTTTCTAAACAAATCCAGCAGCTTTGTCTTTTTAAAGGAACTAATATAAATAATAGGTAAGAAGTTGTCTTTTTGTGAAAGCACACATGAACCCTATACAATTAAAATCATTAACTAATTAATCCTTCTACAATACAATGATGAGACAATATAAAATGCCTTTTTTTTAAAAAATAAATAAAAGAACGTTTAATACCACCCATGAAGTATATGTGTATCAAGAGTCGATCTAATATAAGTAACTTAACATTCAACTTTGTTCATTGCTTATTTATCTATCAATCAAAAACATATTTTGTTTAGTTTATATCAGATTTCAGTGTAAACAAGTCATATTAAGAATATAATATCACCTTCTTTTAAGAAAAACCAACAATATACATTATCAAGCTCAAAACTAATACTATGCATGATGTAGCTCGATGCTATGAGCTCCGGCTTGAATTCGATCAAGCCTTTACCTTCATGCTCGAGCATGAAAATTAATCAACAAATAAAGTATGACTTGACTCACTTCTTAAATCTGATACTTTAGATAATAATCATAATTAAAGTAATGGGATTATTTTCTAAATGAATTCTTCACTCGTGCAATGGGGTAAAAAAAACTTAGCTACACAACATCAGCTTCACAACAAAGTAAATGTTGTTGGCTGGATGCTCTTTGGCTCCTTGCTATAAAGAGTGAAGTGACCTTCGGTGCGAAGAAAGTCGGTAAGAATAGGACCGGAATGTGCATTGAACTTTTAGACAATTATATATACCTAAGTAGAAATTACATGCGTCTGAAAAGTAAAAATGTAAATATTAGTTTGCCTAAAAGTTTTATTTCAATCCGGAAACAACAAAGAATTACATTTTCAAGCTTTGAAACTAAAATTAAAATAGGAATAGGACAAACCATGCACGATCGAATAAACATCGAGCCTTCCTTTTCCTTTTTTTTATTTATGAACGGCGTGTCGGGCATAAAAAAAGTTTCATATTTGTTTTGTTTTTTGTCCTAAAATATTATTTAATAGTTGCGATTTATTTATTGAGTTGGTTTATACCTCATCGAAGTTGTTGCGTTGTTGCAAAACTAGAATGTGAACGGTTTCTTTTTTCTTAGATACTAGTATTTTAATACTAAGATTCTTTGGGCATCAACATACATACATTTACTTGGTGCCACTTCTATGATTTTTTTTTAAGTGCTTTCTCGTGGGCTGCGAGCTTCGCTGACTCGGACCTCATCTTTTACGTTCGCAAAAACTTTATAAAGGGGATGTAGTTAATGGTTTTATATAAGTAATCTATACTATACTTGTTTCTGCGATCAATTCTACTTCTATAAGTAACTACACGTATGTCACTTTGTTTACATTGCCCTTAAGTTTTTCTTCAATAGTAGTGGGAGGAAATGCTTGCTTATGAACCTTATACTAGTTACTAGTTACTAGTTACTAATAGAGAACTAAACCGTAAAACAAGTTGATGCCAAACATGCAAATAATCATTATAACAACGTTAGGAAATGCTTCTTAAATCAGTAGCTCCGGTATCAGTTTTTAATGCAGTGTCTCTAAGTGCAAAAGAGCACAATTTATTACTCTTTAAGTCTTTATAATTTTGGCTTGTTTATTAAACACATAATTGCAATATAATAGAACTAGCCTAAGGCCTGCCCGATGGATGGCTAGCTTTAAATCTTATTATGAAACATAAAAATGTAGTACAAAGATGATTTAAATATAAAATCCATAAATAACATAATGTTGAAAGATAAAAAGTTAACGTAATATGCCATTTGTAAATAATCTGGAATCAAACTAAATAACCTTGAGTGTATTGTGTGTTTTAATTTGATCATTCGTGGTGTTGTTGTTGCTTGGATCAACCACTAGCACCGTACTGCAATCGCTTGAGGACTAGTCTCCATAACCGTGAGGTGCTTGGTTCTGAGCTCTACGTTTCGTGTTGATCTCTCACGAAAACAAACAGATACGCAATTGTTGTGTGGGTTATTTTGATTAGCTATAAACAGTATATTGATCGCTGGCTCTAGAAAATTCTTGGTAGGTTTATTGTCTTCTGCTGCATGTTTTATGTTTAATTGTTATGAAAAATTTGATTTTTACCTCCCGTTTTTCATCAATATAATCCCCATTTTCATAGAAATAACGCTTCCGCATCTTTTAAAAAGTGAGGTTTGTATTTAATCATGTTTTATATGATATAAGAAGTATTTATTTCAGATTTGAAGTTTTACCGAATTCTAAAAGTACGATTTACAAAAAATGAACAAGTGTAGGCCAGGCTCATAAAACCGGCGGTTTGGTTTTATAACCGGCGGCTTTGGAGATGGTCAAAACCATAAATCGCCGGTTTGGTTTCTAAACCGCCAGTTTTGGGCGGTTCGTTTTATAAAGAAAATCATCCTGGACGCTTCAATGAATTTTGTGAAATAGGGTATCTCGTATCACAAAGTAGAATAGCTATTCTCGTTACTTTATTGATCACCACTTTGTTTGTGTAATTTTTGTCACGAGATAGCTATGATTACACATTAACCACACATTTAATCCCAGACCTACACATCTAAATCTTAGTTACACTGTTACACATATGACTCTAGACTAGTATGATTTACACTTTTTATAGGCTAACAAGACTGTAACTTTTTGTTATATAAAAATATTTGGTAAGTTAGTTGTAGCTATAATTATAAAATGTAAAATGAAAAATAACGACATATGTATATTTTAAGTATAAACATTTGTCAAAATGTTTACTATTTATCAAATACTGAACTTCAACCAACAATGCAAAAATGGTCCTTAAGGTTTACTTGCGATTACAAACATAGTCCATATTAAATTACGTATGTTTTTTAGCTTAACTTGTGATTAACAATATAGTCCCTGAAATATTAAATATGGAGTCATAAATGGCCCTTAGATTTACTTGCGATTGCATACATAGTACCTGGAAAATTACATNCTTGCGATTACAAACATAGTCCATATTAAATTACGTATGTTTTTTAGCTTAACTTGTGATTAACAATATAGTCCCTGAAATATTAAATATGGAGTCATAAATGGCCCTTAGATTTACTTGCGATTGCATACATAGTACCTGGAAAATTACATACGGTCCTTGAGGTTTACGTGCGAATACGAACATTTTCCTTAAATTACATATGAAGTAAAATATACATAAAAAGTTTCCGTAGTTACATACCAATCCCAGAAACAATACATGAGTTAAATGTAGTATGTGTAACTGATCGGCCTCAAACAGTCAACTAAAACTGACCAAGGATTTGGTCAACTAAAGTCAAACAATTGAGCCAATACTAAACCAAGGAGTATAGAATATCCCCGGGTCGTTATGTCCCGACGAAGTATGAATGGTATACAAAACGGATTTGTGATCGGGTGATTTTGAATGAAAAAGGGTTTGAGTGAGTAAGACTAAGGAAATGACTTAAACAAGCTATTAAAATAAGAACGTGAAATCAAATAACCTAAAAACGATTAAAAACTTAAAAACGAACGTTTAATTAAAAATAACGCGAATGTACAAAATAAAACGTGAGATGTGAGCAAATAAAATCCTACCGATATGAAAATTATATTTTTGTGAACCTAATAATAAAAGAAAATTATTGGAAAATTAAAATTATTTATTACACTATTTAATTAATTATTATTAATTAAAAACTACTTAAACTAGATTTAGTCAAAATAAATACTAAACTATTTTAAATAAATCTGATATTTTTTATATAAATACTTAGTACTATTAGTAAACTAGGAAAAATATAAAGGTGATGGCAAGCTTATAAATAAGCTGGAAAATAAGCAAAAAGGAAAATAAGCTAAAAAGACCCAATACTACTATAAAAAGAACCAAGGAAAACTAAAACATTAAACATGCCATAGCCCAGATGGTGCACCCCTTTGGTTTGATTTTGACCAGTCAAACCAAAAGGTCAAGAGGTCGAATCCCACCAAGGCCAAATTTCACAAACTATTTTTTATTTGATTTTTATTTTACACAAACCTTTAAACACTGAAAATAATCAACTTTAATAAAGACAATATTTTTACAAACCACAAATAAGCTCTGAATGAGCTTATGACCCCAACAGTTTCACAAAATAAGCTCTAAATGAGATTTTAAGATGAAAAAGCTATTGAATAAGCTAAAAGCTGAACAAATAAAGCTAAAAACAAATGGACTGAGTGTAGAATAAGCTGAAACAAAGGAAAAGGCTCACTGAACAAGGTCAATAAGCCATAATGAGCAAAAACCAATCCCACAGACCAAACAGGTTTAGGGGCTAATTTGCAGGGCCAATTAATCTTATCAAATAAGCAATTAACCCCAAAAGAAGCCTGGAACTAATGAGTTTGGCCACTAAGCTTCTCAAAGAACCCAGAAACTAAGCATAAGCTCCATTAACAAGCTCTACAAGAGCTTATAAACTGTGGGTGTTCACACTGATCACTCAGTGTAACTGAGTGATTGAGTGTTAATTGGTGGCACAAAATAAGCAGTACGATAAGCCTTAAAAGGGAAAATAAGGTCATGCATAAAAAAATGGTACTCTGAGGAATCCAAAACAACAAAAAGCACACTGTGAGCTTCACTATTGAACACTCTGTGAGCTTATGAAAAGTGGCTTGACTACACTGATGATTCAGTGTAGTCAGTGAAATGGATGAACATTTAGGACCATATTAAGAAATGAAAATAAGCACATTAGGACATAAAAATCATATGCAGAGATACATGGCCAGATGGGCTTCTTATAACAACAAGAATATTAAGCTAATATTAACTAACAAAGATTATGCAAGCACTAGAAGATTGCTACTTAACCTGTGAACAGGGCAAGTAAGCTGAAAAGTACTAAAAAGAAGCAATAAAATAGGCAGTTTAAACAGGAAAACAAAAATAACTAAAAATACTATAAAGAAGATAAGCAGTGAAATATTAACTATCTAAAAGCACAAATCATAAAACTTAATATTAAAGCTAAGAGAAAATAATCTATTTAATTCAAAAATTAAACTAAGCTGAAATTTGACTTTTTACATAAACTCCTACTTTGACTTATACGAATTTTGATCTACTCCTAGTTACTGAATATGATGTAAAAAGATGAAATGAAGCTAAATTAAGCAATTACAACAACTATTGAACACAGAATGATGATAATGGCAACTGAAAAATCACATAGTGAACAATAATAAGAGATTGAAGGTTAAATTTACTTTTGATCAAAGTGACCACTGAATTTTATGGTAAACTGAGATTTTAGGCCTATTAGTGATGTACAATCAAACAAGAACAACATCAAAAACAACTTTTACCTCAATCTAATCAGCAAATCCAAACACTCCCTTATCATGATTTATTTTGTGATTTCAAAGTATTTCATAGATTCAGACCATAAACTTGATACAAAAGAGTTAAATATGATAGCATTGACTGATCTAAGTACAAATACATCAATTAAAACAACAAAACTCCAAGAACTACTAACAAGATAATTAAGCAGTCAAATACAAAAACTAAGCAACTTTTGATTTCCAAGAACAAGTGAGTAACAATCTAACACTAATCAACTCTAATACTTAAACTAAGCATAAAAACACTGGAATATCACAGAATTAATCAACCTCACAGTAAAATGCAAAAATTGGTAAATGAGCTTACAAAGTATTTCAAGGTGAGAGCTAGGCAAACAATGAACCAAACCACAACCTATAGCCTCCCATGAGGCATCTAAACCATGTCAATCCAGATTTCACCATTCTTCAAGCCTTCTTTAAAATAAACACTGATTTTTTTATTTTACACCTATTTAATGAGCATTTTTGAGAATTTTTAGCAAACTAAGTTCAAACTGGTTTTAATGATTCTAAAGCTTATAAAAACTTAGTCGTGACTTGAATTGAGCTAACAGGAACAATAAAACAATGTTTCAACAAGATTAAGCAAGTTTGTCAAGTTTGCCTAAAAATGTCAAATCTAAATTCACAAAAGAACACTTGAAATTAAGACTGAAAATAGTTTAAATTACATGAAGTAAACTGATTACAACTAATTTTAACTGGAAATTACAACTGAATTTAAAACTACACTACCTACGTTAAGCTAAGTTACATTACTCCTAGATTTCACTACTTCCCTCCTTTTTTTTCTCTTCCATCTCTTTCACTTATAAAGACCTATGAGTACTTCTCTCTCATTCCCACTTCTGCTTTGAGCCCTTGGATGAGCCAATTTGATCTTGGCCGTTGCTTTTATTTTTGACGGGAAAAGTTGTATAAGCCAGTTGGGTTGGTTTGGTGAGGTGTAGGTGAGAGTATTAATGGCGGGGTGTACTGGGGAACAAGAAAGGTGGAATGGAGGCTATGGAGGTGAGGTTGAGGGGGGGGCAAAGCATCCCGGTAATTAGGGGTGATGGTGTTTAAGGTGGGAGGGAAAAAGGTGGGTTAATGGGGGGTTTGACTGGGATTATACAAAACGGGGGAAATGGTTTTGTGTTTGGGCCGGGTTTTAATTAAAGAAAGGGGAATGGGCCTGGGAAGGGTTGTGTTGGGTTTGTTTTGTTTTGGGTTTATGAATAACAAAGAGGTCCGTTTGGTTATGTTAATTCACAAGGACCAAATTTGCAATTTGCTGAAACTTGAGGGGCCCATTCTGCCAATTTTCCCAACTTCTCCCAAGGACCTATTTTGCCAACTTTGAAATTCCACAAGGACCTTTGATGTAATTTTTCCATTTTAAAATACCCAAGGACCATTTTTGTAATTTTCTAAAAGTTCAGGGACCTTTTCTGCCATTCACCCAAAAATTCATTCAAGGACCAATTTTGACAACTTAAAATATTTCAGGGACCTTGAATGATAAAACTCCACAATTTTGGATTCCAGGGACTAGTTTTGCCAATCTTTGAAAGTTGGGGGACTGAAACTGCCAATTATGCAAACTTTGTTCGTTTTTCATTTGTTTTTAAACATTTTGTATTTGAAATATATAAAACACGATCCTTGGATATTTTCTGCATTTTGATGCGTTTTTGAGTATTTTTAAATGTTTTGCAGCTCAGATTTGACCAAAAATGATGAGTGTTTGAAGAAATTTTCACGTAAAACTCCACCCCCCACATCGGAGCTAGGTAAAAAAAAGTCTGGCATTTGTCCATAGCATTACGAAATCATACTGACTCCTCCCAAACTAACCAGTCAACCAGGTGTGGTCAACAAGTCAAATCTGAGAGAGGAGAGATCAATTTATGATCCGGTGTAAGCACAGTGTATTCCCGGGTCGTTATGTCCCAGCGAGGTTGAAATTGTATTTTGGCAAACGTTTGAAAGATTCAGTGATCGAGAAAGTAACCAGATAATGATTGGATTGATTTACACTAATGAAAATGAGATAAATAACAGATATTAACAATTACTGAAAATCAGATAAACCTAAAACCTATTTAAATGCAAATGCGTACTGAAAAAGTGGGAATTAAACAAAAACAAACTACAGGGGGTGAAAATGACTTTTTACAAACTTAATATAAAAAGAAAATTTTATAAAAAAGAAAAATATTTTTTGATTATTTTATTATTTAATATTAATTAAAAACTATTTAATTACTTATTTAGTATTTAAGTTAAACTAAATATAATATAATATTAATTAAAACTAAGAAAATGAAAATTTATCTTTACAAATAACTTAAAAATAATATAAAAACTAAAAATATGTCTTTTTGTCTTTTTCTGAATTTAATATTAATTAAATACTAATTAGATATTAATTAACTAATTAGCTAATTTAAATTACAAATTATACTACAAATGACTTAGAAAATTAAGAAATATTTTATAAAACTAATTAACCTTCACAGGAATCATAAAAAATTATAAAAAGTTTATAAAAATTATTATTAAACTATTTTACTAATTATTTACTTAGTTATTAATTAAAAGCTAGTTAAACTAATTTAATTAAGATAAATAGCAAATGAACAGTAATAATTAAGAAAATATTTTATAAAAATATTTTATAATTAATAAGACCTAAAAAATATAAAAAGATGCTAGTGATTAAAATTAAACAGTAAGTGATTTTCTTTTTGGTTTTTTAATTAAAACTAATTTAACTAATATTAATTATTATAAATACTAAATGAAAAGATAAAATTATGAAATTTTTTATACAAATACTATAATAATGCAGAAACCTAGGAAAAATATAAAAAGTACTAAGTGCTTAATGAAAAAGTTGAAAAATAAGCCAAATGGCTTAAATAGAAGCTATCACTTTTTTTATATTTTGATTTTTCTGATTTTTTTTCTTTTTGAAAACTGATTATACACTAAAAACAAACAACTTTTGTGAATACAACCTTTTTGAAATTCAAAAATGAGCTTAATGCAAGCTGATGTTCTCAACAGTAGCTTTTTAGGGTAAAAATGGACTTTAAAAACTTGAAAAGCTATTTAAAAAGGTACACACTGAAAAACAGAGGTTGGAATAAGCTAGGAACAAGTTAATGAAACTTAAGTGAAGCTTAAACAACAAGGAAAGCTCACTTAATGAGCTTATAAGCACAATAAGCAAATCCAGGTCCAACTTAGATCCAAACAGCCCTTATGGGGCTAACTGCAGGCCTATGTGGGGCCCACCAAACAAGCTCAGAGGTCTAAAGTGAGGTTTGAGCCAATAAACCACCCTGATTAGCTACTGAATAAGCCAAGAATCAGGAAATGGGGTCCACTAATGAACTTGGAATGAGCTTGTGAAAATCACTCAACACTCTGATGATTCAGAATGCTCAGATGGGTGAGGGTAACTTGTGGGCAAAAATAAGCTATGGGAACAAGCTTTAAAGTCCAATATAAGTCCAAATCCAATGAGCCAGTTGTGTGAGCTTTTCAAAAAACTCAAAAGCTCAGATTAAGCTTAAGCAATGAGGGAGATGTGAGCTAGTGAAAGTGAGCCTGTTACTTAAGTTTTACAAATCAAACAATCACCACTCTCAAACTCACAATCCACTCAGAAAAGCTACAAGCAAGAAAATTCAAAAGCACAAGATAGGAAAAGGCTCAAGGTGAGCTGAAAAGCTAGAATGAACCAAGTTGTAAGCTAAAATAAGCTTGTGCAAACTCAAAGTTCCCACAGTGACATTAATGAGCTTATATGAGATAAGCAGATTGCTTAAATAAGCACAAAGGGATACAAGCTAGGGCAAAAGCTAACAAGAACAATATCAAGCAGTCACAACAATCTAATAACAACTACTAACAACAACTAAAATCAACTAAATCATAAAAAATCAAACAAGCTAATTGCTCACTGATGAATCAACATACAGTGGCCAAGGGTCAATCTCACGTGGCTAAAATAAGCTAATGAATAAGCTCTTAAGGGCAAACCAAATGTTGAACAATCAAGTTAAGCTAACAAGCTTCACATAGCACCAAAAATCAGGCAGTATACTCGACTAATGGACAAGTTGTGGTCAAAAGCAATTGGGTCAAATCTTGCACTAGGGTGGATTTGCTAAAAAGTACTAAAAGAAAAGCAGAAAATAAGCAGTTGAACTAAGCTAAAAAAAATAACTAAAAATATCCTAATGAAGATAAGCAACAAAATATTAATGTCCTAAAAGCACAAGTCCTGAAACCTAGTATTAAGACCTAGAGAAAATCAACTAGTTTATTCAAAAAATTTCTAACGACAATTTTGACTTTTTGAGAAAAACCCTCAAGTTGACTTTTATGAACTTTAATCTGATCCTAGTGACTGAAAATGATGTAATAAGCTAAGTTGAGACTAAAATAAGCTATAACAACTACTTATGCAATGATTAGATGAGATCTAGAACCCTAAAACTTAACAGTTAACTCACAAATGAGATTTGTGAGTGATTTTGACTTATTCTCAAAAGAACACTTGATTTTATGAATGAAATGACCTAAGGGAGCCTAAAGAGACATGTTACAACCATTAGTGCCAACAATAACACAGAACACAGTGGTGAGATCCACTGTTCCAAACACACCTTTAAGAAGGTGATTTTGTGATTTTTCAAAACATTTGACTGAGTTAATCCACAAATCTGATTCCCAAGGTATTAATATGATCTCATGAGAACAATCAAGCATAAAAATACCAAGAACAACAGCTTAACACATGAATCTCATAAAATGAGTCTTTGACAGTAAAAATGAGAACATGAGCAACAATAGAATCTAATGAACAAAACATGAGATTTCAAGCAATATTACAACCAACAAACATCAAATAAGCACAAAGGAACCAAAATTAAGCAGAAATAAGCATAACTACAGTAAAAAGCATAATATGGAAATATGAGCTTACAAGTGATCCAGACTGAAAACAATGAACCAAGGGCCAAATACACTTCCTAAAGCCTCCCTTGAGGCACTAATACCACTGCAATCCAAATTCCATCATTCTCATTTGCTTCTTCTCCTTCAACACAAATTTTTTTTTACACTATTTTCTTTGATTTTTGGTATTTTTGCTATTATGAATGGAAACTGATTTAAATGATTTAAAAACTTAAGAAAGCTTATAAATAAGCTAAAATGAGCTTAAATGAATACTGTCTAACAACTTTTAACCACTACAAGTACAATTGAGATTTTCACTTAGAAATTGCATAAACTGAAAAGGATCTGAAAACTTGAAATTGATAGATGAAATAGGTTTCAAATACACTGAAATTATAGAATACAACACTTTTAAGCTAAAAATTACAACTAGAAATCAAAATTACACTAATT
>LBNU01024281.1:64166-74721 GCA_014162995.1 Artemisia annua | reverse complement strand
TCGTGACGAATATTCTATCATAGGCTTGGCAAGTATACACATCTCCCCCACTAAAGCTAAGGAGTAACGAGTCTAAAGCGGTAAAACGGGTTGATATGGCTTAGGGTGAAACCTAGCTTTGTTCAAACATCTCCTGCACAAACTTAATAGAACGCTAGCGCGAGTCCTTGACGCTTCAAACAACGGATGGTCACTAGTTTGCTTCCTGGATCGCTAGCGCGTTATTTATGTAACGGATGGTCACCAAGTCACACACCAGATCGCTGGCGCGTTATTCGATTAATCTAATACTCGGATGGTCACTACCTTATTCACACAATTGACATTCTCACTTAGCCATCACCATATTCGGATGCTCGAAAGCGAACAACGAATACAATGATACGGTAGGGTATGGATAATATTTGGGAAATACATAAATTGGTGTAAAATAAAAAATAAAAAAACAACTAGTTTAATTCCTAATGTGTGGTTAATCACCTTCCCAACCATCCCATGAATAAGACACATATCATTGACTAACTCACGCTTTGACACTTGAAACTCACGCTTTAGGTAGACATGAATTAGACTCAATAATATCTCAAACAAAGAATAAACCTTTGTTGGCGTTCCCATAACAGACAACTCCCTTGCAATCCATAAATATATATACAACAAATAGTGGCGACATCTACCACTTATACAAAGCTTTACATCGTTGGTATTTCAAACTTCCAACTTCTTCTTTCTTTTTCTTTTCTCATTTTTTCGATTTTTTTTTAACATCAAATAAAATTAACTAATGGTGTAAAATTTCACCACTTTACTATCACGATAATTCTGAATGATTTTTCCTTACTTTTCATAACTTCAGATATAAAGGTAATAGTGAAAGTAGTAAACACACGAAAATCAAAAATACAATATCTACTTTCACTCCAATTGCACTGTGCAATTTCCCGACCTAACCAAAGATAGTAAATTAAGCACATGAACACAGGAAACGCAGGGAAACACACTTTTACCAAAAGCAACTAACCACGTACTTAAATCTACAGGGTATGCTAAGGTGTAAAGGTGTAACGAAACACTTAAACATTGGTGTATGAAACGAAAGGAATGACTCTGAGGGTTTTTCTAGGGGTATCTTACTCTAAAAATGAGAGTAAACAAAAGGGTTTATACGGGGGTTATATTTTGGGACAGATGGAGTAACTTGAAATGTTATATATGTTTAGCATGTAAATTCATTATTGACTGTAATCTATATCTATACTACATATAATGTAGAGATGAATCTCTCTCCTCTTAGTCTTAAAATTAAGACTTACAAGCTATAATGTTTATTGTACAATACACAAAGAACTATTAATGATCTTTCTCATCAATTTTAAATTTTAAGACTTACAAGTCTTAAAGCTTAATGTACAAAATACAAAGAATTATTAATGTGGTCAAGATTTTTAATGTAGTCAATTAATTAACTGGTCAATAAATGCAATTAATGAAGTTATTGAAACACCCTTACATAAAAAATACAAATTATCAGGCATATTGTACAAACCAACTTAAACATAATTACTGTATTAAATATTACTAACACAAATAATAAAGCACATTATACAAATATTCAAGCCCGAACAGGTAACGGGTCAAACAAGCTCGAGCCCGAACGGACACGGGCCAAACAGGCATGGACTAAATGGGCACGGTCCAAAATATATATATATATATATATATATATATTGTGCTCTCTAAATATTTTTGCAAGCATTCCATCTCTCGATTTCCTTTATGACCTCAAAACGAGGGGGAGTATACGTCAAGGGGGAGCTCCAAGTATATCGGGATAACCTTTTTGATGCTAACAAAAAGGGGGAGAATTGATATAAACTCACAATAATACTTGTATATATACTAATTTTCGTTTAATGAGTTTAGATTTTGTAATCATCAAAAAGGGGGAGATTGTCGACATAAATAATGCATAAAAATGTTATTTATATTTTTCAATATCTCTACGTTTTGATGATCACAAAATGTAAAATCATTAAACGTAAGATTACTACGTAAACAAGTATTAAGCTAGTTTATATAATTATATCCAACTTAATCACTTAAGGTATGAATAAACAAGTGCTTAATACATCTCATGATCAAAGGGGTATTTAATTAATTATTACAAAGTTTATTTAATAATATAAACATATTATATATTTTTGAAAAACACTTTTGGTAATAAAAGAAAATGTCTAAATCATACTAAATATATGAATTCAAAATTTTAACCAAAATCAGTTAGTTTTTCACCAAATAAACTTTCCCCACTAAAAGACAGATTTTCTGGCCGTTACAGCTGGGCGGCACCCTTAATTTTAAGGGGGCTGGCCATGAATTAAGGGGGCCGGTCACGCTCCTCTGTCAGAATCTGTCAGAAATTTTCTCCTATAAATACCACCTCAAACCTGGTATTTTTCATACCTCTTGCACGAAAATTTTCAGATCTAAATCTCTCTAAACATCTTCTAAAACCCTTTGATCATTTGATTATTAATCCTTGTTTCAAGTGATTCAATCCCTCATCATCCATCCTCATCCAAAGTGCAAGAGAAGAATACTCCTTCAACCTCAACTTTAAGAAGTATTGTATATTTGTTGTGTATATTGTGTATAGCATTTGTAAAGTAGTGTTGTGTTTATAGTAAGTAGTTCTAGGGGAGCTAGTTGTGAATAGAAGTTGGGTAGAGAAGAAGATTAAGTAGTGAAGTAGTGAAGTGGTGTGTAGTAGTGAAGAAGTTGAGGTGTGTACAAGTAGTGAAGAAGTAGTGATAAGTTGTGGTGTGTTGTGAGATTGGTTCTAGCTAGGATTAGGACCCGACATTTAGCTTAGTGTCGTAAATTCGTGTAAGCAAAAGTCGTATAAGGTTTTCTCCGCCATAAGGGAGCTTGTTGACATAGTGAAGAAAACTCCCGAGTTAGGTGCTCGGGGAGTGGAGTCGGACGAAGAGGAGATTCGTAGCTGAACCACTATAAATCCTTTGTCTCACGGTGCCATCCTTCCATCTCTATCTTTTTACTTACTTACTTACATACTTGTCATATTATTTACTCATTGAGATCATTGTTTATAATTGTGCAAGTCTTTTGGTATCACATAAAGTTTGAATTGGTATTTTCATAAACAAAGTTTTTGTAAATTAAAAAGACGTAAAACTATTCAACCCCCTCTTCTAGTTTTCCACAGGCTAAATGGGCACGGTCCAAACGGGCTCATGTTATACGAATGACTTTAAAAAAGACCCAAAAACGAAATAAACTCCTTAGTTAAGGTGTTGAAATACGTGACATGAAATTATTGATATCCGTAAATTTATTATCAAAAAGAACATAATAATCTAAAATATATGATTAATCGATTATTTCTGGGTACCCGCCGCTGAAACGCGCGGGTACCCTGCTAGTATCTTATAATCTATTTAGCCTTTTTGGGGCATTTAATGCACTAAGTCTTAAAAATTCAGCAATACAAGTATAAAAGCTAAGTGTACAACTAAATTAAACATAATTTTCTAACATTAAATACACCAAAAACTTAATTTTCATAAATGCAAGTATTCATACAATGTTTAAAATTCATTGATGCATAATGAATATACATTATTAAAACACTCATTGAGTGATAAATACAAGTATTACAATACATATATTACAGTCATTCGAACTGTTAATTAATGATATTTTAAACACCCCTTTCAATGAAAAATACAATTAAAAGAACACATTATACAAACCAAGCAAGCTACTAAACACAAAAACAAAAGAATAAAATAATACAAACTAATCAAAGTTTCACCAAACTTAGGTCTTTGCTTATAGTCCCTAACCGAACAAACTAATCAATAAAGCTATCGCCAAAAAACGTACAAATAAAATAAATTATTAGGTGAAAAAATAAATTAATTACCGGTTACCCGTAGCCGCATCGCTGGAAAACCCTTCTAGTTGACTTTAATAAATACTTGTGGATCGGAATTTAAGTATCAACAACAAACCATATATTAATTTCACATAGAAAATACGAAAATAATCAATTCCTCACATTAAATTTACCAACTCTTATTGTAGGCTATAAATTGACCCAAGAATTCATAAGTTAGCATAGCAAAAACAAAATGGAAAATCTTAGGAAATGTCTCAAATTATTTTGGTTTATCGTTCTTTTGATCGGAGTTATGTCACCACCTCAGCCATCGAAAGCAGAATCGCCTACCATTACGATGCATATCCAAGACACTAATGTTGATGGTCTAATGGTTGGGTGTGGAAGGGATGATGATGAACCCAATTTTATAACAATTAATCATGATTCAGAATACACACTTGAGTTTTATGACAATGTTGACTACTCTTGTGCTTTTAACTGGAAAAATAAACATATTAAATTTCCAGTTTATAATCAAACCATTCAAAAGTTGTGTCATGGATCTACTAAGTACAAAGATTGTTATTGGCAGGCTTCAGAAAGAGAGTTCGCGTTTGGTGAATATACTTGGGTTACAATGTACGCTTGGTAAAACATATTCCGTAATAGTGTATCATCTATCATGTAAATGAAATCCAATGAATAAAATGCACTAAATTTCAATTTCTTTTTAGACTTGGTGTATGTTTTCTTCTTATAAAAACTATGTGTTGAATAAAAGCGTTCAGAAAATCAGAAACCCAAACATAAATTGTCGAAATAATGTAATTTCACATGTAAATATTTGAAGGTTTTATTATAAACTGAAAAGTTGTTTTATTGTTGGTAAAACTCAACGTAACGGTAATCGTTCCCTCACATTCTATTTCAACATCATATTATTCTCACTCATTTTTTTTTAAATTTTTCTTTCTCCTTTACCTCGTGAAAGACTAATGGTCATCGTATCCCTGATGCGTGCGTGTATATCGTTGTAGTATGGGATTATTCTTTATCAAGTTTTAAATTTATATTTAGTTGACTTATCCTATAACACACACTAACGAGCAGTGTACCCGATCAATGTAGCTAGTTGGTAAGTAGAGTGTCGATCACTAAGAGTGGAACGTTAAGACCTAGAATGTCTATCTGTATTTTAATTTCTATGTTAGTTTTACAACCTAATCTAACGCAAGGGGGTTCAGTCTGAGAGACTGGCATGATTTGAGTTAATTTAATAGAATAATAAAACTATTGAGACAGAATACAACGAATGGCGAACACGTACACGGATAGATCACAGATACAGATAAGAGGCCTGACTAATGATTAAGTAGCTTGTCGTTATTGCTAGTTTTATATGATCAGTGTCGTAAACTCTTCTTTCTCATTCGTATCTTGATTATAGGCGAGTAAACTCTTAATAATTACTTATGTCTATATTATTTAACCTTTTTTAAGGGCTTACACTAACTTATAATGCTAGTGAAGTAATTGTGGGAGGGGTATGGCAGCCCAAGCAAGCCACAACTAGACACAAAGGTTATCAAAACACATATAACAAGAACCAAATAAACATCAAATAAACTTTAATCGATGGGAAAGCAATTTTAAGGGGAGCAATATGGCGGTCACAAGCCCATCAATCCTAATGAATTAGAGTGTACTAATGCAATAAAACAAAACTACTTAATAGAATTTAAACACAAGCAAAACCTTCTTACTGCTCTAGAGATCTTCAATTGGGTGTGTCTTGTGTTGCCTTTTCGTTGCTATTCTTCTCCTTAGGTTTTCTCTACACTTGCTAACCCTTTTTGTCTCCCAAAACTCAGCTGTCTTTTGGGGTATTTATAGTTTCTGTCTGAGGGTTTGATGCGGTGCATCAACTAGGTTGATGCAGCGCATTGACTTAACTTCACGTGTGGTCCAATATTAATATATTTTGGAATATTCGTACAACGTCTTCAGATGCGGAGTATCTTCAATCTCTATGCGGCGCATATCGTTCTGTATCTTGGATTATCTTTGGTGAAGTCTGGAGAGTGATGCGCCGTATGCAATGAATGTAATGCGGCATATCTGGAGTAGAACAAGTTGGTTCATCTTCGTTGATCAAGGTTTCATATGCGGCACATGGGATAATTACATGCAACGCATTCTTCAAGGTAAGGCAATGGTCTTCGAATCCATCTAAGTATAGTCATACGACGTATTTGTCCAGAATGATACAGCGTATCTTCTTCAGTTCAGTGACTTTTTCCATCTTGATCCATTTAGCTGCATATTTCGTCCAAAATCATTAACTTTCACCAAATGCTTGTTTTTACCTGAGAATTACTAAAGTAAACGATTAAGTATCAATTCTCATAGATGATAGTGTAAAATAACTCAACTATATAGAGAAATGATGAAAATATTATTTACTTATTTGATGTCATCAAATATTTCCCCACTTGAACTTTACTTGTTCCCAAGTAAACCTTAGATTAAACTTATGAAAATGTATCCTAGAAGAAATTAGGATGTGTTTTTATAATTAAGAAATTATTCATTTTATCATAATTGCACAACCAAACACTTAACAAACTAGAAATAAAATATATCTCTCAATCTCTCAACTAATCTAATTCGCTCAATTGCTCGGGCGTGACGAATATTCTATCATAGGCTTGGAAAGTATACACATCTCCCCCACTAAAGCTAAGGAGTAACGAGTCTAAAGCGGTAAAACGGGTTGATATGGCTTAGGGTGAAACCTAGCTTTGTTCAAACATCTCCTGCATAAACTTAATAGAACGCTAGCGCGAGTCCTTGACGCTTCAAACAACGGATGGTCACTAGTTTGCTTCCTGGATCGCTAGCGCGTTATTTATGTAACGGATGGTCACCAAGTCACACACCAGATCGCTGGCGCATTATTCGATTAATCTAATACTCGGATGGTCACTACCTTATTCACACAATTGACATTCTCACTTAGCCATCACCATATTCGGATGCTCGAAAGCGAACAACGAATACAATGATACGGTAGGGTATGGATAATATTTGGGAAATACATAAATTGGTGTAAAATAAAAAATAAAAAAACAACTAGTTTAATTCCTAATGTGTGGTTAATCACCTTCCCAACCATCCCATGAATAAGACACATATCATTGACTAACTCACGCTTTGACACTTGAAACTCACGCTTTAGGTAGACATGAATTATACTCAATAATATCTCAAACAAAGAATAAACCTTTGTTGGCGTTCCTATAACAGACAACTCCCTTGCAATCCATAAATATATATACAACAAATAGTGGCGACATCTACCACTTATACAAAACTTTACATCGTTGGTATTTCAAACTTCCAACTTCTTCTTTCTTTTTCTTTTCTCATTTTTTCGATTTTTTTTAACATCAAATAAAATTAACTAATGGTGTAAAATTTCACCACTTTATTATCACGATAATTCTGAATGATTTTTCCTTACTTTTCATAACTTCATATATAAAGGTAATAGTGAAAGTAGTAAACACACAAAAATCAAAAATACAATATCTACTTTCACTCCAATTGCACTGTGCAATTTCCCGACCTAACCAAAGATAGTAAATTAAGCACATGAACACAGGAAACGCAGGGAAACACACTTTTACCAAAAGCAACTAACCACGGACTTAAATCTACAGGGTATGCTAAGGTGTAAAGGTGTAATGAAACACTTAAACATTGGTGTATGAAACGAAAGGAATGACTCTGAGGGTTTTTCTAGGGGTATCTTACTCTAGAAATGAGAGTAAACAAAAGGGTTTATACGGGGGTTATATTTTGGGACAGATGGAGTAACTTGAAATGTTATATACGTTTAGCATGTAAATTCATTATTGACTGTAATCTATACTACATATAATGTAGGGATGAATCTCTCTCCTCTTAGTCTTAAAATTAAGACTTACAAGCTATAATATTTATTGTACAATACACAAAGAACTATTAATGATCTTTCTCATCAATTTTAAATTTTAAGACTTACAAGTCTTAAAGCTTAATGTACAAAATACAAAGCATTATTAATGTGGTCAAGATTTTTAATGTAGTCAATTAATTAACTGGTCAATAAATGCAATTAATGAAGTTATTGAAACACCCTTACATAAAAAATTCAAATTATCAGGCATATTGTACAAACCAACTTAAACATAATTACTGTATTAAATATTACTAACACAAATAATAAAGCACATTATACAAATATTCAAGCCCGAACGGGTAACGGGTCAAACAAGCTCGAGCCCGAACGGACACGGGCCAAACAGGCATGGACTAAATGGGCACGGTCCAAACGGGCTCATGTTATACGAATGACTTTAAAAAAGACCCAAAAACGAAATAAATTCCTTTGTTAAGGTGTTGAAATACGTGACATGAAATTATTGATATCCGTAAATTTATTATCAAAAAGAACATAATAATCTAAAATATATGATTCATCGATTATTTCTGGGTACCCGTCGCCGCAACGCGCGGGTACCCTGCTAGTATCTTATAATCCATTTAGCCTTTTTGGGGCATTTAATGCACTAAGTCTTAAATATTCAGCAATACAAGTATAAAAGCTAAGTGTACAACTAAATTAAACATAACTAGCAGGGTACCCGCGCGATGCAGCGGCGGGTACCCTCTGACTAAATTATCCGACAAATAATTGTTATTTTGTTTTGGGCTGCAGGATTTCAGATTTATGTTTTGTAAGCTTAATTAGATTGTACGTTGTGGTTAAATAGTTGTATATTTTGGTAAATGGGTGAATTAAATTGTGTATTAATTGTATGTGTTGAATAGTGTTTTTTAATTTTATTGATACATTATGCTTAGATAGTTGTATGTATTGGTGATGGGGTGTTTTAAATTTTGCATTAATTATATGTAAAAAAATAGTATTTGGTTAAATCAATTGTGCTTTACATAGTTGTACATTATGCTTTATAAGTAGTATTTACTTAAAATGCAATTTAGGAAATCTTAAAATTATAAATAAGAGAGAAGGTCTTATATGCTTTATAAGTAGTATAGATTTTCTAACATTATATACACAAAAAATCTTAATTTTCATAAATGCAAGTATTCATAAAATGTTTACAATTCATTGATGCATAATGAATATACATTATTAAAACACTCATTGAGTGATAAATACAAGTATTACAATACATATATTACAGTCATTCGAACTGTTAATTAATGATATTTTAAACACCTCTTTCAATGAAAAATACAATTAAACGAACACATTATACAAACCAAGCAAGCTACTAAACACAAAAACAAAAGAATAAAATAATACAAACTAATCAAAGTTTCACCAAACTTAGGTCTTTGCTTATAGTCCCTAACCGAACAAACTAATCAATAAAGCTATCGCCAAAAAACGTACAAATAAAATAAATTATTAGCCTAAAAAATAAATAAATTACAGGTTACCCGTAGCCGCATCGCGCGAAAACTCTTCTAGATGACTTTAATAAATACTTGTGGATCGGAATTTAAGTATCAACAACAAACCATATATTAATTTCACATAGAAAATACGAAAATAATCAATTCCTCACATTAAATTTACCAACTCTTATTGTAGGCTATAAATTGACCCAAGAATTCATAAGTTAGCATAGCAAAAACAAAATGGAAAATCTTAGGAAATGTCTCAAATTATTTTGGTTTATCGTTCTTTTGATCGGAGTTATGTCACCACCTCAGCCATCGAAAGCAGAATCGCCTACCATTACGATGCATATCCAAGACACTAATGTTGATGGTCTAATGGTTGGGTGTGGAAGGGATGATGATGAACCCAATTTTATAACAATTAATCATGATTCAGAATACACACTTGAGTTTTATGACAATGTTGACTACTCTTGTGCTTTTAACTGGAAAAATAAACATATTAAATTTCCAGTTTATAATCAAACCATTCAAAAGCTGTGTCATGGATCTACTAAGTACAAAGATTGTTATTGGCAGGCTTCAGAAAGAGAGTTCGCGTTTGGTGAATATACTTGGGTTACAATGTACACTTGGTAAAACATATTCCGTAATAGTGTATCATCTATCATGTAAATGAAATCCAATGAATAAAATGCACTAAATTTCAATTGCTCTTTTGACTTGGTGTATGTTTTCTTCTTATAAAAACTATGTGTATGAACCAAGAAATCACTATTCAGGAGGTCGGGGATGCTCGAAATAAAGGTTAAACATGGTAAAATTAGATTAAAGAATGGGAAGGTGTGTGTGTTTTTCTAGAGAGAGAAAGTGAAAACCAAACACACCTAAAGATACAAAATGAACATCCACCTCTCCTAGTTGCAACTAGGAGAGTATTTATACTAGAAGTCACGTAAACTAAGTCCTATTGACAGAACTAGTCCTTGTGCTTTGCTACTATTGCAATTTCCACATATAACATTATTTTCAAGGCTAACAATCTCTCCCCAAAGTAATGTTATATGGGAATTGCTTACAACGTTCCCTACAAGCACAATTAAATAAAATACAATACAAAACATAAGCACAGCAGCATTGAGAGTGGTCTTCAAGCACCATAGCTTCATTTAT
>LBNU01024281.1:45241-62098 GCA_014162995.1 Artemisia annua | reverse complement strand
TCGAATTAAGATAATCGAAACACTTGGAGTACTTTTAAAATATTTAGCACATATGGGGGTAATAATGTTGTTCTTCCCCATTACTCCATTACACTAGTACTTTACCCATGAGTCCCAATCGTCCCAAAACAATATGTACAAGGATATGACTCGACTTAGCAACCATGTAATCAATTAGATATTTAACTAAGGGTTTAACAAATGTTGTCACAATAATGCACTATTGGTGAGTGCATACAAGGTGGGCTAAGGCGATTTGGGTGTACATTTAAGTGGGGTGTAACAAATTCTTCCTTTAAGTAAAATGCATAAAGTTAGAAACGAAAAGATAGGCTCGGAGGGGTGTACTAGGGGTATCGTGTACCAAAAATGGGTACAACGCTAAAGGTGTGGGAGAATTACTTGACCAATGTAGTCAAAGTAATTATAACAAAAACACAGGTGTAAAACAAGGGTTAATCCTAATGCCTCTTATCATGTAGTAAATCTAACTACACGAATGCAGTCTCACTTGTGGATTCGTGATGGTCCTATCGCAAGTTCTAGAATCTAACTGCTACCGGTACACACACAAGCATTAAAGATGAATGTTTTTCCTACCAATTCTAGGGGCGAGCCTCACATATTTGGGGTGGAAAATTTTTTAGTGGTACGGTTTTTGTGCTAGTCATATAACTCCTATCCATGAGACGCTCATTAAGACCAAAGTTTCACTCCTAAATGTTGTAAAAAATTTTAAATTTGGCACTAAAATTGCCCTAACAGGTATTTATCTCATTTTTATTACACATCTACCATTAAACAAACAAAAATCAAGCGTAATTGCATTCTCTAAGGTATCATAATTCCCCCCCCCCCCTTGCACTTAAGATGAACATTGTCCCCAATGGTCAAATAATAAGATGTAAAAGTAAATAAGGTAAAGAATGAAATCAAATACTCCCCTGATTCGCTTGGTAGATAAAGGGGTAACATGGTTAGATCTTCTTCCAAGAAAATAAACACTCAAAGCTTCCCTTCCGAAATATAAATCATCTTCTTGTCCAAAATAACCTGTTAAACCGGAGAAAACAAACACGAAAACCTGCATAACATCGGCGAAATAAATCTGTATAAGGATATAATGCTTGTGGAATGAATATTTTACAGATTCCTGGAGTTTATAAGTTAGAGATTTTATAAAACATTTTATGATTCCGGAAGAAAAACAAAACTTTCAAAAATTCCAAAAAACTGAACCTGACGCCGTCAGCCTGGGGCTTGACGCCGTCAGAAGTGATCTGACAAATTTTTCATGTTAAGTTTCCGAAAAATTTCTGGAAAAACTCAATTCTTACTTCCTGGAAATCCTGCAAAATATCATTATGACTCGATACAAGCATTTGACTCAAACAATTACTAATATGTATGTCAATTTAATATTGTTATGATTCATGTTCATTTGTTCTTATAAACCGATTTAGATTTCCCTTACACTTATCTTTTGAAAAATACCTTTATATGTAGTTAAGACGAAGTTAAAAACAAAATAAAGCATTTTTACAATTTAGTTTGAAGCATGAATCAATAACAATAAAAATAAAACATACATACGGAAGCAAATAAAATCAAACAAACAAATAAATAAACACAAAGAAAATAAAGCTTGGGTTGCCTCCCAAGAAGCGCTTTTCTTTATTAACGAGTCTTGTAGCTGGACTCAAAGTCACTCTATCCTACTTCATCATCAAGAGTTATATCTTCCTCATTGATCATTTCATTATTATTCTCCTGATAATGCTTGACTCGTTGTATATTCACGGTGAATTCCTTATCCTCATCGTCTACCAACACAACGGCTCCGGTTTTAGAGGAGCTCCTTACAGTAAAGGGCCCATACCATCTAGATTTAAGTTTTCCAGGAAATAACCTTAAACGAGAATTATATAATAGGACTTTGTCTCCCTCAGAAAATTCCTTGGGTTTATTAATCCGTTGGTCATGCCATCTTTTTGCCCTTTCTTTGTATGTAATGGAGGATTCATAATCCTCCAATCTCAATTCATCGAGCTCTTGGAGCTATAAAAATCTATTTGATCCCGCAGCTGTATAGTCCAAATTACAAGCCTTAAGTGCCCAATATGCCTTGTGTTCCAGTTCCACTGGAAGATGACATGCCTTGCCATATACCATACGGAACGGGGTCGTCCCGATTGGTGTCTTATAAGCAGTTCGGAATGCCCACAAAGCTTCATCGAGCTTAAAAGACCAATCTTTTCTGTTTTGGTTGACCGTTTTCTCTAATATCCTCTTTATGGCTCTATTAGTATTTTCGACTTGACCGTTGGTTTGAGGATGATAAGCGGTGGAGAATCGGTGAGAGACTCCATATCTTTTCATGACTTTCTCCATTTGCGAGTTGCAAAAATGGGTTCCTCTGTCACTAATAAGAGCTTTCGGAATGCCGAACCTAGCGAACAATTTTTTTAAGAAATGAATGACTACCCTAGCATCGTTAGTCTTAAGGGCTTGTGCTTCCACCCATTTTGAAACATAATCAATGGCCACTAAGATGTATTCATTCCCCCCTGAAGATGGAAAGGGTCCCATGAAATCAATTCCCCAAACATCAAAAACCTCACACACTTGTATATAATTTTGAGGTGCTTCATCCCTCCTAGAGATATTCCCAGCTCTTTGGCACGCGTCGCAAGTCTGTATCATTCCCCTCACATCACGAAATATTGTAGGCCAATAGAATCCTGCGTCGAAAATCTTTCGCGCAGTAGTGTTCATTCCGTGATGCCCTCCAGATGGACCAGCGTGACATTCTTTCATAATTCTGATTGCCTCAGTTTCTGAAACACAACGCCTGATTACTTGATCTGGACACCTACGGAATAAGAAAGGTTCGTCCCAAAAGTAGTACTTTAACTGATTGAAGAACCTCCTCTTTTCATGTCTGTTCATGTGTTCAGGAATAACCCTACTTGCTAGGTAATTAGCATAATCTGCATACCATGGCTCAGAATCATTTATTGACATGAGCTGCTCTTCAGGAAATGAATCCCGAATCTCACTCTTGTCAGATTCACTAAGGCTGGGGTTTTCGAGTCGCGAGAGATGGTCAGCCGCAAGATACTCTGCTCCCTTCTTATCACGAATCTCCACATCAAACTCTTGCAATAGTAAGATCCAGCGAATTAATCGCGGTTCAGCATCTTGTTTAGTGAAAAGATATCGAAGAGCAGAATGACCCGTAAAAACAACCGTTTATGAAAGGACAAGATATTGGCGGAACTTATCAAAAGCAAACACCACGGCCAATAATTCCTTTTCAGTGGTAGTGTAGTTTTCCTGAGCAGGATTCATGGTTTTGCTAGCATAGTAAATTGGCTGGAAGTGTTTGTTAAGTCTTTGCCCTAATACTGCCCCAACAGCGTAATCGCTAGCGTCGCACATGATTTCAAATGGTAAATCCCAATTAGGGGTAACCATAATCGGAGCTTGTGTGAGGTCCTGCTTTAATCGATCAAATGTGATGAGACAAAAAGTGTACCCGTTTTAAGGGGTCATTTAAGCCCTAATTCGAGTAAATGTGATCAAATATTGCCCTAAATCGTTCCTTTTGTCATTTTAGGTACTTTTGAGAAGAATTCTGAAAAACATGCATATTTGGACGTTTTTGGAGCATAAAAGTGAAGAAAACGACAAAGTCTCAAAAGAAGCTGGATTTCCTACCTGACGGCTTCAGAGTCACAAGGTGACGCCGTCAGCCAACGTTGACAAAGGAGTGAAGTCAGATTACACTAGACATCCTATGAAGAAAACAAGATGTTTTCACCTGACGGCGTCAGGTGTTAAAGAATGTAGCCCGTCAGGTGTTAACTTAAAGAGTGACAGCCCAGAGCAAATTAAAGGGTGACGGCGTCAGAAGTAAATCTAGGCCATCCGAGAACCCTAATTACGGCGAGCTGACGGCGTCAGAACCTATAACCTGACGCCGTCATAATGTAAAATCTATATATATTTTCCTATTTTTCATTCATTAGGGTGGAACTTTTGGTACAAGTTTGGGATAAACCCTAAAGACGATTTTAGCTATAATCACAAGGGTTTTTCACCCTTGAAACCTTCATGTTCAATTAAAGATAAGTCCTCACTTAAATTAATCAATATGTCTATGTGTTGGTTAATTATATCTTATGCTTGTCTTTCAATTAACATGCTAGGCTAGATTTTTCTTGTGTTTGCTTAGATCTAATGAAACCTAACTATTAATTATTGGTTGATTGGTGTGTTATTACTTTGTTGGGATGAATGTTTCATCAATGTTAGGCTTAAGAAAACTGGCAATACTCCTATATGGTAACATGCTTGAACGTCTTAAGAAACATGTAACTAAGGCATACTAGGTTATTAAGGTAGTATTTAACGCATGAGCCACTGTTTACAATCCCTATGATTATGTGTACGCATAGTTGTAGGAGGAGATAAGAGCTCATAGAATTGGGGAGATATGTATGCCACCCCATGAATTGTTAAGGAATACACCCGTCATCCACGCAAGTAATACATACACCAATTAACCGGTAAAAGATAGTTAGGGAGTAAGGAAGTCTAAGTAAACACATTTGTCTCCATATAAGTTTTCACAACCACAATAGTTTAGTTATTTTATTTTTATTGCAATTGTAGTTTTTGGGTTAGTTGACTAGCAACTAATTCCGCCCACTCCTCCAAAACCCGAGATTTTACTTGCTTTCCATAAAATATAAAAATACAAAAATAATCTTCCTTCACCTTTAGACCTTTTAGAGTAGTTTTTCTATCCTAACGAACACTATTCCCTGTGAGAGAACGATCAATCCCCCGTACTTACCACTACACTATACTACACCGACCAGGTACACTGCCTGGTGGGATTGCAAGCTTCTCAAGATCCCTTGAGAGGTAAAACCTGTTGCGTGGTCGCAATCCCACGTCATCAAGTTTTTGGCGCCGCTGCCGGGGAATAGTTATTGTTTAGGTAGAATTTTTATTTTATTAGGTCTACTCACTAGATTCCTTTCTAGTGAGATTTTTATTTTATTTTTCTAGGATTTCTTTAGTCTATCTATTTTCTTCGTGTTTTTGTTCGTAACCATTACCATCCGCCATCATGGAAGGTGGTAACCTCCTTGATCCCAACAACCCACCTCAACCAAACCACCCACCACAACCAAACCAACCTCCTAGAGCCCGTACCTTAGGAGAGTATTCCCGACCTAGCCACCATGGCTATCGCAACACCATTGAGCTCACTCAAGGAGCCAATGTCACTCCCTTGCGATCCGACACCATCCGGTTGGTGCAAAGCGGATGCGCATTCCATGGACTTCGTTCCGAAGATCCAAATCAACATCTCAAGGATTTCCTCAAAATCGTAGACTCTATAGACCTTGATGTTGCCACTCGAGAGACGACCCGATTGCGTCTCTTCCAATTCTCTCTACGGGACCAAGCTAGTCAATGGCTTGAGCGACTTCCCGCAGGATCCATCACCTCTTGGGATGATCTCACAACTCGTTTCCTTGCTCAATTTTTCCCACCGGGGAGAACTACCAAGCTAAGGAATGATATCTTGGCGTTCCAACAACGCCAAGGCGAAACCCTCTACGAGGCATGGACTCGATTCAAGGACTTACTCCAAAAAGTCCCTCATCATGGCATAGACCTTTGGCTCCAAGTCCAAATCTTCTATGACCACATCAATCTCCACACGAGGCAAACCATTGACCAAGCGGCCGGTGGCAAGCTACGTGATCTAAGTGCGGAACAATCATGGGATCTCCTAGAAGATCTTGCTCTATATGACAACGAAAGTTGGAATGATCCCCGTGATTTGAATAAAACGGTCAAGGCAATATCTTTGCCTTCGAATAATTCAAGCACTTCCGACCGTAGGATCATAGAACTTGAAGACCAAGTCAAGTTTCTCATGAAATCCTACGAAGCTCCTAAACCTTCAAGCCAAGTGAACAAAATCACTTCTTCGTGCGAATTATGTAGTGGTCCCCACGACACTCGTGATTGCATGGAACTCCCCGAACAAGCTTTTGCGGACTACGCATCCACGCGTACCGACGGAGCGGGAGATAAGTGGTACACTTTCAAACCCGAGCCAAACCCTTATGGAGATTCATACAACCCCTCATGGAAAAATCACCCCAACCTTAGGTGGAAGTCAAACCAAAACGCACCCCAAAACAATTCTTCCAACCCACCTAACCGGTTTCAACCCAACGGTAATTCCTCAAACCGTACCTTCAACAACAATCCTTCCAACAACTATGGTAGTACCAACAACTTTGAAGGATTGATGTCGAATTTTATGGCATCTCAAGAAGCTCGTATAGCTAAATTCACATCCGAATTTAATCAACAACAAGTAGAGATGACCAATAAGATTGACAACTTGTTGAAGGCCCTCAACAACCAAGTGCTATCACCTCCACATAAGGACGCTAGGAACACTAATAGCGGACCCCAAATCAAGGACCCTTCTTCATCCAAACATGTCCACTTCGTCAACGTTGTCACTATTAGACCAATTGATAGGAGTGAGGAAAATAATGAACCTAGGGATGAAGTTAAGGAAGTCGAGGTAGATAAGGAAAGTAGGGTAAGCAAGATTGAAGAAGTAGATGATGGAGAAGACTACTTCAATAAGTTACCAACTAGAGAAGAACGGGCATACCATAAGGATTTATTCGATGACTCCGAGACACCATACTTCCTAGGTAACCCGATTATCAAAACGGGCGACCCTTCTAATCTCAACATACCATGCAACATAGGACATTTGCATGTGTGGAAAGCTTACATTGACCCCAGATCTCCCATAAACATCATGACTAGAGCCCAATACAACTTGATAATGAAAAATCAACTAGGGTATAGGGTATTCCCCGATAGGGGATGGATTAGTAACTTCACGGGAAGAGTTAGGGGATTACCGGTTTATGTAGGGAACTTCACCTATGTCACCGACTTTGTGAGTGTAGAAGATATCCGCCCAATAGACGATGCGAGTTTAACTCAAGTAGTCTTGGGAAAACCATTTATTGAGGTCTCTAGAATGACTTATGAACCTTCCTTAGGGATAGTTAAATTTAAGGATGAGACCGATGAAGTGAACTACCAAATGCCATATAAGATAGAGCAATTCCAAAACTTATCAAACGTTGAAAAAGAGCTTAAACAAGCGGTCTACTATAGGAATGACGAGGATAGACTTAGGGGAGTAGACTATGTCATGGAAAGGATATTCGGTTTCTACAAGGATTGTTTGAAATTAGGACCGGATTATAAAACCGGACAAGAGGATGACCTAGAAACCGAGACCAACGATGAAGTCACGTAAGGTACGCTGACTTTGAGTCTAGCTACAAGACTCGTTAATAAAGAAAAGCGCTTCTTGGGAGGCAACCCAAGCTTTGTGTGTTTTATTTGTTTGTTTATTTGATTTTATTTGTTTCCCTATGTATGAGATTTCTTGTTATTGATTCATGATTCACACTAACTTGTGAAAATGCTTTATTTTGTTTTTAACTTCGTCTTAACTACATATAAAGGTATTTTGCAAAAGCTAAGTGTAAGGGAAATCTAAATCGGTTTATAGGAACAAATGAACATGAATCATAACATTGTAAATTAACATACATATTAGTATTTGTTTGAGTCAAATGCTTGTATCGAGTCATAATGAATTTTTGCAGGAATTCCAGGAAGTAAGGTATAGTTTTTTTCCAGAATTTTTCCGGAAACTTAACATGAGAATTCTGTCAGATCATTTCTGACGGCGTCAGGTGTTACAACCTGATGGCGTCAGGCTATAATTTTCTGCAATTTTTGAAAGTTTTGTTTTTCTTCTGGAAATAAAAAGTTTTTGTTAATCCTCTAACTTATAATCTACAGGAATTCTGCAAAAATATTCATTCCATAAGCATTATATCCTATTATAGATTATACCGCCGATTTTATGTGAGGTTGGCCTTTATTTTTTTCAGGTTAACAGGTTATTTTGGACAAGAAGATGATTTATATTTCGGAATGGAAGCTTTGAGCGTTCATCTTTCTTGGAAGAAGATCTAACCATGTTACCTCACTATCCACATCAAACGAATCAGGGGAGTATTTGATTTCATTCTTTCATTTTATTTACTTTTACATCTTCTATTTGAACATTGGGGACAATGTTCGGTTTAAGTGTAAGGGGGTAAATAAAGGCACCTTAGAGAATACAGTTGCGCTTGATTTTTGTTTGTTTGATGGTAAATTTGTAATAAAACCGAGAGAAATATTTGTTAGGGTAATTTTAGCGCCAATTTAAAAAATTTTACAACATGTAGAAGTGAGACTTTGGTCTTAATGAGCGTCTCATGGATAGGAAATTATATGACTAGCACAAAACCGTACCACTAAAAAATTTTCCACCCCAAATATGTGAGGTTCACCCCTAGAATTGGTAGTAAAAGCATCCATCTTTGATGCTATGATGTGTGTACCGGTAGCGCTTAGATTCTAGAACTTGTGTTAGGACCATCTCAAATCCACAAGTGAGACTACATTCGTGTAGTTAGATCTACTACATGATAAGAGGCATTAGGATTAACCCTTTGTTTTTACACCCGTATTTTTGTTATACTTACATTGGCTACATTAGTCAAGTAATTCTCCCACACCCTTTGCGTTGTACCCATTTTTGGTACACGATACCCCTAGTACACCCCTCCGAGCCTATCTTTTCGTTTCGACCTTTGAGCATCTTACTCAAAGTGAGAATTTGTTACACCCCACTTAAATGTACACCCAAATCGCCTTAGCCTACCTCGTATGCACTCACCTTTAGTGCATTATTGTGACAACATTTGTTAAACCCTTTGTTAATTATTGACACAAAGGTAAGTTATATTCTTTGGTTGTGAACTTATTATGGTTTACAACAGCCCTTCTTACACGGAAGACCGAGGATGTTTATTTTAATTAGTTTTTTTTGTTGAAATACTTGGTGACAAGTATTCCTTTTTATATTATATATTAAAAAGAAAAAGAAAATATTTTTGTATTTTATATTGTTTATGGAAGAAAAATATGATATTTATATAAGGGATATATACGATGGATAGATATTCAACAAACTGATGCTTCAAAAATTCGTAGTACGCAGCACAGCTCCCCAGCAGCGGCGCCAAAAATTTGATTGATCCAAAACCGTCAGGTTTTATCACACAAACTAACCACTTGTGAATGGCTAATCGTAATAAAAATCCTGAATGTTCAAGACACAATACAATGAAGTCCTGAGGAGTTTGGTGTATCCCCGGGTCGTTTAAGTCCCAAAGAGATGTGATATCCTGAATAACAACGAATTCGAGATCAAAATATGTCGAATAGAAAAGGGTTATAAGTGTTTTACACTAGGGACTATATAAAAACAAACACGGGAAATCAAATTACTTAAAAACGTAAAAGAACTTAAAAACGTACGTTTAGTTTAAAATAAACGTAAACGTACAAAACGAAAGATCGATTTTTTAACTATAGAAGAATTTGCATGTCTTAGCGACTTAAATGCAAATTAAATAAAAATAAAATATTTATTTATTATTACAAACTTATTATTAAGTTAAGAAAACTTAAAAACCTAAAAAGTGTACGTTTACGTTTGAATAAACGTCTACGTACAAAATAAAAAGTGAAAAGTGATCAATATAACTCCCACAAATGTGAAAATTATATTTTTATGATCCTAATGACTTAAGAAAATTATTGGAAAATTAAAACTATTTATTAGACTTATTAATTAATTATTATTAATTAAAAACTATTTTAAACTATTTAGTAATTACCTAAAATACAATTAAATATGAATATAAGCTAAATAAATGAAATTTTAACTTTGAAAAATCTAAAATATTATAAAACTTATTTTAAAACTGAAAGAATAATTATTACACTATTTATGTATTTATTATTAATTAATTACTATTTATTAATTACTAAAACTATTATTGATTTTTAATAAATACTAAACAAACAAAGAAAAATCTGAAACTTTTTCTATAAATACATTAAGGTGACAGAAACTTAAGAAAATATAAAAAAGCTATGTTGTTAACAAAAATAAGCAAATGGCTTAAGCTAATAAGATTAAATAAGCACTTATTTTATTTTTTATTTCTTTTTGTGATTTTTCTTTTAAAAAACTATTAAACTATAGTAAATAACAAAATTTAATAAAGACAAAAAGTTTAGAAATGAAAAATAAGCAGATTGGAGCTTATGAATGTAGACAGTTAAGCTTTTGGCTTAACTTTTATGTTTCAAGGCCAAGTTAAGCAACCAAATAAGCTAAAAAGGTAAGACAAAGGTGAAATAAGATGTACACTAGTGAGAATGACTTGAAACCAATAAAGAAGCACAAAGATGAGCACCAATAAGCTTGTAACAAGCTAATAAGCACTTTAAATATGCACTGTGAGCCAAAAAGGTCTTAAAGCTTTTTTATGGCTAGCTTGAGCTTAGTAAATAAGCTATAAAGCCAGAGATAAGCTTTGATACAGNTGAAAAAGAAAAGTAGAAAAAACATACGGACTATCATCCCGTTTCTTTTGTGTTTCTTTTAAGTTTTTGTTGTTTTGTTTTTAGCTTAAGATTGAGTCGAGTCTTGGCTCAGCAACATTGTATAGTGCATGTATTTGATCATGATAATTAACTCGCCACCATTAAAATACCCTTATTCCAACCAAACCGTGTTTATCATATCCCTAGACCTTACGTTACAACCCTTTTGAAAGCCCTCTTTGATAGTTTATCTTAGGTGCTTACGCCTAGTGGAGGAGTAATTGATCCTCTCCCAAGCCTATGGTAATCTATTTGCTATGACATGTAGTGAGAGATATTTTCCGTTTTCATTTATGAGATATAATTCTATGACACTTGAGAGATGAGAGTATCCAAACACTATTTGTGAGGTGCTAGTGTATGATTTTCGTGCTTATTATGATTAGGGTCGAATGACTACTTGTTGTAATTACTTTTATATTTGTGTTAAATGGCCCATAACTCATACTTTGATTGGAATAAAAGCTTATTTGCTTGAGGACAAGCAAATCTCAAGTGTAAGGGTATTTGATGAGACGAAAAGTGTACCCGTTTTAAGGGGTCATTTAAGCCCTAATTCGAGTAAATGCGATCAAATATTGCCCTAAATCGTTCTTTTTGTCATTTTAGGTTCTTTTGAGAAGAATTCTGGAAAACATGCATATTTGGACGTTTTTGGAGCATAAAAGTGAAGAAAACGACAAAGTCTCAAAAGAAGCTGGATTTCCTACCTGACGGCGTCAGAGTCACAAGGTGACGCCGTCAGCCAACGCTGACAAAGGAGTGAAGTCAGGTTACACTAGACGTCCTATGAAGAAAACAAGATGTTTTCACCTGACGACGTCAGGTGTTAAAGAATGTAGGCCGTCAGGTGTTAACTTAAAGAGTGACGACCCAGAGCAAATTAAAGGGTGGCGGCGTCTGATTGATCCAAAACCGTCAGGTTTGATCACACAAACTAACCACTTGTGAATGGCTAATCGTAATAAAAATCTTGAATGTTCAAGACACAATACGATGAAGTCTTGAGGAGTTTGGTGTATCCCCGGGTCGTTTAAGTCCCAAAGAGATGTGATATCCTAAATAACAACGAATTCGAGATCAAAATATGTCGAATAGAAAAGGGTTATGAGTGTTTTACACTAGGGACTATATAAAAACAAACACGGGAAATCAAATTACTTAAAAACGTAAAAGAACTTAAAAACGTACGTTTAGTTTAAAATAAACGTAAACGTACAAAACGAAAGATTGATTTTTTAACTATAGAAGAATTTGCATGTCTTAGCGACTTAAATGCAAATTAAATAAAAATAAAATATTTATTTATTATTACAAACTTATTATAAAGTTAAGAAAACTTAAAAACCTAAAACGTGTACGTTTACGTTTGAATAAACGTCTACGTACAAAATAAAAAGTGAAAAGTGATCAATATAACTCCCACAAATGTGAAAATTATATTTTTATGATCCTAATGACTTAAAAAAATTATTGGAAAATTAAAAATATTTATTAGACTTATTAATTAATTATTATTAATTAAAAACTATTTTAAACTATTTAATAATTACCTAAAATACAATTAAATATGAATATAAGCTAAATAAATGAAATTTTAACTTTGAAAAATCTAAAATATTATAAAACTTATTTTAAAACTGAAAATATAATTATTACACTATTTATGTATTTATTATTAATTAATTACTATTTATTAATTACTAAAACTATTATTGATTTTTAATAAATACTAAACAAACAAAGAAAAATATGAAACTTTTTCTATAAATACACTAAGGTGACAGAAACTTAAGAAAAATATAAAAAAGCTATGTTGTTAACAAAAATAAGCAAATGGCTTAAGCTAATAAGATTAAATAAGCACTTATTTTATTTTTTATTTCTTTTTGTGATTTTTCTTTTAAAAAACTATTAAACTATAGTAAATAACAAAGTTTAATAAAGACAAAAAGTTTAGAAATGAAAAATAAGCAGATTGGAGCTTATGAATGTAGACAGTTAAGCTTTTGGCTTAACTTTTATGTTTCAAGGCCAAGTTAAGCAACCAAATAAGCTAAAAAGGTAAGACAAAGGTAAAATAAGATGTACACTAGTGAGAATGACTGGAAACCAATAAAGAAGCACAAAGATGAGCACCAATAAGCTTGTAACAAGCTAATAAGCACTTCAAATATGCACTGTGAGCCAAACAGGTCTTAAAGCTTTTTGATGGCTAGCTTGAGCTTAGTAAATAAGCTATAAAGCCAGAGATAAGCTTTGATACAACTAGTTGGGGTGGTAAGTTTTCCAAAAAGCTAAAGCTCACACAATGAGACCCATTGGTGAGCTTTTGAGAAGCTTATGAAATACCTTGTATCACACTGAAACTCAATGTACTATGAGATGGGACAAGTTAAAAGTTATAAGCAGGCTTATCAAATAAGCTAGAAAAGACCAAATAAGCTTTGGAACTTTGAGACTGGTGGATAAGCTTCACAAAAAACTAATTCACACAAGCTTATGTTCACTATGGAGCTTATTGGGAGCTTATGATTTGGTACAACTACACTGAATACTCAGTGTAGTGTTTTGCTTTGGACAAATAAGATAAGCATAATAAGCACTGAGAATAAGCAATACATGAAAAATAGAAAGCACTAATATCAAGTATACCAGTTAAGCTTCACAAAACCACAAAATTCACAAGCTAACACCAAATAGCAAAGCTTATGCAAGCTTATGAAAGTTAGTAAATAACCTGTGCACAGGGCACTTTTGTGAAAAACAGCTAAAAGAAAAGCACTTAATAAGCAGTTTAGACTCCAAACAAAAATTCAACAAAAATCACATGTAAAGATAAGCAACCAAATATTAAAACCTAAAAAGCACAAGTTATGAATTTAAGTATTAAATCCTACAAGAAATTATCTAGTTTATTCAAAAATTTATTTTACTAAGATTTGACTTTTTAAGATAAACTAGAAAGTTGAGTAATATGAACTTAGGATTGATTCTACCTACTGATTATGAGGTTATATGTTAATATTAGACTAGTTTAAGCTTTATTACTAAATAATATACTAATATGATGATTATGGTTTCAAAAATCCTTGACAGTGAACAATTAGAAAGAGATTAAGAACTATTTTGACTTTTTGTCAAATGATGCCTATATTTTATAGTTGCACTGAGCTAATATGACCTTAAGTGGTATGTTAGAACCAAGGTTACCAAAAATTTCACTCTGTATCACAGTTAAACCAGATAAACCAAACAACCTTTTATTGTACTAATTTTATGAATTTCAATGATTAACAAGGATTCAACCCACAATTTCATTTCCAAAGGTTGTGATGTGATGACAGATTAGCCAATTAACCATCAAACACCAATAATATAACAGCAAAACAACATGGATCAAGCATATGCCTATTTGACTGTGAGATTGTGATTTTTAGCAACTATGGATTTTGACAAACAAGACCTCAATTTTAAGCTTGATTAAGATTAACTAACAACAAACAAGCATAGAAACATAGAAATTATTAAGATCAAACAACAAAGAGAGTGAAATGGAAAATTGAGATTTAAGCTTACAAATGAGCACCAAGCACAGAACTGAGTACCAAGAACCAATGACCACCTATAAACCTTCCACAAGGTCACTAACCCAAGGGCAATCCAAAATCTCCCTTGCTCCAGCCATCTTCAACATTGAACATTGATTTTTTATTTTCCATGTTTATTTATTGATTTTCTTGTAATTTTTAGTTGTATGATAAACACTGAGTTTATTGTTTCTAAAAGCTTATAAAAGCTTTATAGGGAGCTTATGTGAGCTTGTAAGTCCTTAACATCAACTAACAACAACATTAAGTAATCATGAGAATTTTGAACATAAAATTTGCATAAACTGAATTTGTAAATTAACACTGAAATTGAAAGTTGAAATGAGTTTATTACACACTAAGAACACTTATCAAAGTACTTGAAAGCTTTGGATTACACTGAAACTTGAATTTAACTGAGTACGAAATTTTGAAACTAAAATTACACTAGATACTTTTCTAAACTGCTCCTCTCTTTCTTTATAAAGATCTTTTGAGTTCCTTGTCGACCTCTGAATAATTCCCACTTCATCTTGACCATTGAATCCTTGAAATTCATCAGAAACGTCCATTTGGACTTTTGGCACCAAAAGTCCTTTTGAACAGTTGGGGTGATTTGAGAGCAATTAAGAGGTTTTCGAGGTTTGCAGAGGTGGAGGGGACAATAAAGGTGAGGTTTAGTGGTCAAGTGGTGAGAGTTTTAGCAATTTTCAGTTTTGTGAGAAGAACAGTGAAGCTGGTTATGGTGGAGATGCATTTATTGCATCATGGGCTTGTATGTAGGTGGAAGGACGTGTGAGGGAGGAGTAGGTAATGAGGTGGAAAGGTGGTGGACAGGTGGTGGTGGTTTGGAGCAGTGTTGGTGGTTTTACAGTGTGAGGGAGAGGGAAGAAGAAAACGTGGGAGTGGGTTTGACCACGTTTGACCCTGGTTTTATTATTAAAGGGTTATTGGGCTTTTTGGGCTTACTGGATCACAAACACAAAAGGGCTTGGGGTGTTTTGGGTTTAAGGGTTTTATGGGTTTAGTAATAATAAGTAAAGGCTGGTTTGGTTTGTAGTTGTAAAAGCCCAAGGACCGAAAGTGTAATTTTTGGATTTTTGAGGGACTGAACATGTAACTTCCTCATAAATATCATAAGGAACAATTATGCCATACAAGAATAGTACAAGGGTAATTTTTGATATTTTCCAATTTTTAAATACCCAGGGACCATTCTTGCCAAATTTGAAACTTGAGGGGCCTTTTCTGCCAATTGATGAAAACTTTTATCCAGGGACTAAAAATGAATAAGTTTGATTTCCCATGGACTAATATTGACTTTTCATTCATTTTAAACCCTCAAGGACTAGTTTTGCCAAAGTGTGAAACTTCAGGGGCCTGTTTTGCCATTTTTCAAACTTGAGGGACCAAAGTTGTCATTTTGCAATTTTTGACTTTAAAGGACTTCTTTTGACAACTTGTGAATCCCAAAGTACCTTTGATGATATTTTTCATGTTTTGAATAACCAGGGACTAGTTTTGCCATTTTATGAAAGTTCTGATGCATGCGGATCTGGAATATACTGTCCGAATTATGCAGAGAAGCTTTGGCTGTTTTTCATCAGTTTTCATTCCTTGTTGTATTCTGAACACATAAATCACAAGGTAGGAGAGTATTTTATTGTTTAATTTGTGTAGGTTGGGATACTTCGTCCTGTGTGTTTTCAGTAATTGTATTATCAGTGCTTTAGAATTGACAGATAATGAGAGTATTTGCACACTCTCAGCGTCAGAAGTATATATCGTAATGGCCTACCGAGAACCTCTATTTAATTATCTGGACTGATTACTTGGGCGACGGCGTCAGAACCCTATAATTATGTCGTGAGCGCGTCAGGAGTATAAGTTATAATTCTTTTGTCTATTATACGTTATATTTTTCCTTATTTTTATTTCAATTTCTATATATATTTTAGGGTTTTTGGGATCTTTAATGTACAAGTTGGGATTAAAAACATCCTGAAGGACGATATTTTAGCTTGTAATTTCAAGGGTTTTTCACCTTGAACCTTCTGATGTTCTAAATAATAGGATATATCGTTTCAATGCTTAAATTTATTATCTTAATGAATGCTAATGTGTTGTTATATTATTTTTATGTTCTTAATGTTTCTTTTCATATATAACTATATTTACGTACTCTCGCGAACCCGCCTCCACCCCGCGCTCCCCTGCTTAAGTAGATTTTTCTTGTGGTTTGCTTAGATCTAATGAAACCTAATATTAATTATTGGTTGGTGGCATTTGGTTGGATGTATATTACTGTTGTGGTTGGGGGGAGTATGAATGTGTGGTTTCAATGTTGTAGGCTTAAGAAAACTGGCAATCAGGTGGTCTTTCGGTTATTACTTTTGTAACTATGGATGTTGAACGTCTTTAATTAAACATGTAACTTTATAGGGCTGATTGGTTTGATACTTAGGTGATTATGTTTAAGAGAGTATTAACGCTATTAAAAGTGCGAGCCATGTTGTTTTGCTGTGTTACAAAGCTTACTTTGTGCTCAAAGTCTGTAGATTATATGTTATCGTCATGAGGTTCATGAGTTTATGAGGATCGATAATGTAGGTTGTCATTA
>LBNU01024281.1:14213-35336 GCA_014162995.1 Artemisia annua | reverse complement strand
AAATTAAAAACCAAAATAAAATTCCTCTACTGTTTATATTTATAATCTCTTAGTACTTTTTTATATTTGTTCTAGGTTTATATAATGCATTTAGTTATTTTAGAAAATCATTTTCATAATTAATCATCTGTGTGTACATTTATTTGTATTATTATCTTATGTAATTAATATTATAGTATTCGGAACTTTAATCTAAAATAGATGGGATATTGAATTTTCATAAAAATCAATGGTACAAAGTATTAATCAATATAAACTAAGTTAAATTGTCCACGTTGGAGCAATACTTTAATATATCTAGAAATTCTAATATGTGAGGTGTTTCAGGAACTCATATCGAACGACAGTGGTATGAGTTTTAGTGTTTTAGTGTATAAGAAATTATTATCGGGTCAATATTACACATCAAATTTTCTAGTAACCAACTTATTTAGTCATAAACCAAACCTAATTATGTAAAGATCCATGTAGAGCACATATAGTTAATAAATAAACTAGCAATCTTGAGAAATGAATAACATAGTTTGGATAATTATATCAAATGGACGATATGAATAATACAAACAGCGATGTATAAAAAAAATGATTTTGTCTTACCCTAATTTCGCGATGTTTTTAAGTTCGTTTTAGAGTTTGTAAAACAATAATTTTCATCTTTCCTAGTTTTTTATTTATTATTCATATCTATGCTATCTTACGATCGCTAACCAGTTAAATATAGGAGGCTCAGAATAATTGTCAAGGCTAGAATCACAATTTTACTCCAGATACATATTAAATGAATAAATATTCAAAAATTATTTCTTTTTTTAAAATTTTCTTTTATTTTAAGTTTGTAAAAAGTCAATCACCGCGTTTTCTTGTTCAATGATCATTCCAATTCGCGTTCCAAATATTCCTCTTTTTCCCAGTACGTTGCATTTATGTTCCTAATTCCTGTCAAGATAGGTTATGATGTGTGTCATCTATTCCGACTAATTGTACATACCGAATATCTGTTATTTATCTCATTCCATTAGGTGTAAATACAATCCAATCATTATCTGGATTCTAACTAATATTAATTATTATAAATACTAAATGAAAAGATAAAAATCTAAGAAAATTACTAGAAATACTACAAGTGAACAGGAACTTATGAAAATTATAAAAATGAAAATTGCTTTTTGAAAAAGTTGAGCAATAAGCCAAATGGCTTAAATAGAAGCTATCACTATTTTTAAATTGATGATTTTTGGAATTTTCTTTTTGAGAAATGATTATACACTGAAAATATGGAACTTTTATGAAGACACCTTTTTCAAAACTCAAAAATAAGCACTATGAGTGCTTATTTCCCTAACAGATGGTGTTTAAGCTTAAAAATGGGAGATTAAGCTCACAATAAGCCACAAATATGAACACAGAAGGAAAATATTATGCAAACAATGAAAATACACTGGAAATGAAAAAGATTAAGCAAAATGTTACACAAAATAAGCTAGAACAAGCAAATAAGCAATTCCACAATACCACAGAACCAAACAGACCTAATGACTATCTTGCAAGCCTTGTGAGGCCCACAGAGGTGGTCAAAAGTCCAAGGGGAGGGTAGGTCTAATAAGCTGAGCTTATGGGCTTTTCAAAAAGCTCAAGCTCACACTGTGGGGTCCACAGGTGAGCTTATGAGGAGCTTGTGAAAATGGAGGTTTACACTGACAAGGCAGTATAGACAGAAAAATGGTACAAATTAAAAGCTAAGTGCAGCCCTAGTAAATAAGCTAGAAAGCACAAGATAAGCCTAGGGACTAAAATTTTGGCTGATAAGATTTCCAAAAAGCCAAGGCTCAAAAGGTGGGGCCACTAATAAGCTCTATGGGAGCTTATGAAAATGGGCACAAGTCTGTGACACAGGGCAAGTTTATGAAAAAGCCTAATTTAAAAGCCAATGAATAAGCAGTTTAACCTAAGAAATAAAAATAAGTAAAAATATTTTAATGGAGTGTAGCAACCAAATATTAATACCTAAAAAGCTCAAAGTCTAAAATCTAATATTGAGTTCTACAAGAAATTCCAAAGTTTATTCAAAAACTTTTTTCACTGTGGATTTTGACTTTTGAAAGAACATGCAAATTTTGACTTTGGTGGATTTCTAATGACTCTAAATGATTGAAAGAGTTATGCTAAGTGATATTAAGACTAAATTAAGCAAGCCAAACAAGTTTTGATCCTAAAAACAGATTATACCTCCTAAAATTTCCAACAGATAACAACCTTGGAGAGATTAAGTGAAAGTTTGACTTTTTACCAAATGAGACCTAGCGTTTATGATTGTAACATGCAATTCACGCCTAAGGAAAGATATTACAATCAAACTCAACAAGTAAAACAGGCTTGAATACACAGAACCTATCTAAGCCAAACACCCCTTTTAGAGAAGTGATTTTTGGTTTTCAAAGCAAGACACTGATCACACCATTGAAACTGTATCACAAAGATTTATGATGATGAAACAAGTGAATTTAAGCACAAAACCACAGATTATGACCACAAATACTCAAGCTATGCTAAAATGGTAGACCAAACTAGAAATGTGATCACAAAGGATAATAATGATCAAACACCTAATTTAAAGCTACAATTACACTAATAAACACTAATTAAACATAAAGAACACAGATATAAACAATCACAAGTACTAGAACAGTGAAATGGATAAACTGGATAAAAAGCTTACAATGTCTTCCAAGCTTAAGAACATGAACCAAGGACCCAATACTCAACCTAAAGGCTTCCACAAGCCACTAAACCCATGGCCATCCAAGATATACCATGCTCCAGCTTCTTCTTCTTCTTCTTTCTCTCTATTTTTATTTTTCATTGTGATTTTTTTTTGTGTTTTTATATTTTTGAATTTTGATCCTAGACTGAATTTTAGTGTTTCTAATAGCTTTTATAAGCTATATAGGGAGCTTAAGTGATCCTAGAAGTCCAGAACAACAACCATAAACAACATTATTGCAACATGAGATTTTGAACTAAAATTGAGCATAAACTGAATTTCAAAAGAGAAATGGATTTGGTTGATGAAAATGAGTTCAAATTACAACTAAACACTTAATACATTACTTTAGAACTGAAAATTACACTTGAAATTGGATAATTAGTAAAAACGACAATGAAAAATTAAACTAAAATCTACTACTGGTCTTCTCTTCATCTTCTTCCTTTTATAAGGGCTTCTAGAGTCTTGTGGGTTCCTTTTGAGCATTTCCCAACACATCTTGAGCCATTGGATGAGGAGAATTGATCTTGGCCGTTCAAAAGGATTTGGCGCCAAAAATGGATAAGTCCAAATTGGACTGTTATAGCAACTGGGGGTGGCAGCATTTAATGCTGAGGTGAAGGGAGGGGTGTAATGGTTTGGGCAGTGGGATGTGATGGTGGTGGTGCATGTGGACCATGTCTGCAAGTTGGGGAGATGGTGGGAAGGAGAAGAGTGAAGTTTGACTTTGGTCAAACTGGGGGACGGGGTGGTGTTTTTGGGTTGGGATTATTATAACAAAAGGGTTTTGGGCTTGTGTTTGTTGGGCCAGCAATAAAAAAAGGGCTAAGGGTTTGTAAGGTGTGAGTTTGTGTTTGTTTTTGGACTGGATTTTGGTTTTGGGTTATGGGATTTTTGGGTTAGTAATACAAGGGCTCGTTTGGTTTGCAAATTTCACAAGGACTAATGTTGTAATTTCTGAATTTCAAGGGACTGAAAATGAAACTGTTCCAAAGTTATCATAAGGACCATTCTTGCCAAGATTGAATAATTCAAGGACCTCATTTGACTTTTCCACATTTTTGAAATCTAGGGACCTGTTTTGCCAACTTGTGAAACTTCAGGGATCAAACTTGTAATTCTCCAAACTTTTTACCCAAGGATAATTTTTGCCAAAGTTTCATAATACAAGGACCATAATTGTAATTTTCCAAAAGATTTAAACCGAGGGGCTATTTTTGACAACTTTGCAAAGTTCAGGGACTACACTTGTAAACTTTTGAAACTTTTCATCAAAGGACTAATTATGACAACTTGTGATTTCTAAAGGACTTTGGTTGACTTTTCTTTCAAAATTAATGGTCAAGGACTAGATTTGACAAGTTTTAAAAGTTGAGGGACTGAAACTGCCAATTGTGCAAACTTTGTTCGTTTTTCATTTGTTTTCAAACATTTTGCATCTAAAACATATAAAACACAACACTGGGATATTTTCAGTATTTTGATGCATATTTGGGTGTTTTTGGATGTTTTGGCAGTTCAGATGATACAAAAATGATGAGTACTTACACACTCATCAATCCCCCACACTAAGATATTGCTAGTCCCTAGCAATCTTTTGGAAAACTTGATGGATTTGATGTCTCTTTACCAAAAGCCATCACTTCTGGAGTAGCCAGATGTTTCAGTTCAAGTAAGAACCAAGGTACACTGATAACCAAGTGATTTTTAGCAAACCACCAGCTGTAAACGGATTTGATTTGTCTTTACCAGAAACCGTTTGCTTCTGGACTAGCCAACTCTTTACTGATTAGGATATGGTGAGCTGATTACCGTGCAATTTTTGGCAAATTGCAAGCCATCAACGGATTTGAGATATCTTTACCGGGAGCCGTTTGCTTCCGGATTAGCCAGACCTTTTGTGGATGAGACATGGTGGACTGATAACCATTTGTCGTGTTAGTGCAAAGCACTTACACCAAAAAAAAAAAAATTTTGGCCAAAATGGGGGAATTCAAGCTTTTTTAGATGGAAAAACGTAATCAAATTCGCTAGAATTTCCCCCCCACACTAGAATTGAATATTGTCCTCAATATTCAAAGTCCCGGCCATTATGCCGATACTTTGAGATGTAAAAATGTTTAGATTGAGGCAAGTGTGGGAACCATCAAGAATAAAGCTTCTTAAATAGAAGCTATCACTTCTTTTAAAGTGATGATGAATGATGAATGTTTTTATTTTATTTTATTTTTTTTTTTTTTTTTTTTTTGAAAGATATGTACATGCAGGGGCATCTCCCCCACACTAGGGTGTTAGAAAGTAGAAAGAAGTCAGAAACACGGGTGAAAACCCATGGCATGCTAATTTTTGATCACCGAGTCACTAGCTTGACTCGATCCCCGCATTCATTGGTTCATGGGGAAAGTTTGGAGATCCGGGAAAACCATGGGTGGTATGTCCTCTCCAAATAGTGCTTTAGCCGATGGCCATTCACTTTGAAATTTGGACCGTCGGGTTGAGATAACTCAACGGTACCATATGGATAAACTTTTGCAACGGTGAATGGTCCAGTCCAGCGGGTTTTGAGTTTTCCCGAGAAGATCTTTAACCGAGAATTGAAAAGAAGCACTCGATCTTTAACCGAGAATTTTTGAGTCATAATCTTCTTTGTCTTTTCTTTGTAGATCAAAGAGTTCTCGTATGCCTGATCCCGAAGTTCATTTAATTCATTCAGCTGAACTTTGCGGTGATCACCCGCTGTTTGGAGATCGAAGTTAGCATGTTTCAAGGCCAGTAGGCTTTGTGCTCAAGCTCAATCGGCAGATGACATGCCTTTCCGTATACAAGCTTGTAAGGAGTACACCCGATGGGTGTTTTGTAAGCTGTACGGAAGGCCCAGAGTGCATCATCTAGTTTATCCGACCAAGAGGCACGGTTTTCACCTACGGTCCTTTCAAGAATCCTTTTAATACCACGGTTCGAAACCTCCACTTGCCCACTTTTTTGGGGGTGATACGCAGTGGAAAGACGGTGAGTTACACCGTACTTTTGCATGACTTTATCAAATTTGTCATTGCAGAAATGTGTACCACGCTCACTAATAATGGCTCGTGGAGTACCGAACCTAGCAAAAAGAGATTTCAAAAATTTCACAACAACTCGGGCATCATTGGTGGGTAATGCTTTCGCCTCAACCCATTTTGACAAGTAGTCAACGGCCACGAGTATGTATTTGTTTCCTCGAGATGATGAAAATGGCCCCATAAAGTCAATGCCCCATACGTCAAAGATTTCACAGACTTGGATGGCGTTTTGAGGCATCTCATTCGTCTTTGAAATATTCCCGTGACGCTGACAAGTGTCACAAGCTTTGACAAAATCCTGGGCAGCTTTATAGATCGTGGGCCAGTAGAAACCAGAATCAAACACCTTCTTGGCGGTGTAATTTGGATTATGATGTCCCCCCGTGGGTCCATCATGACAAGCTTTGAGAATATCCATGGCTTCTTGGCCATGGACACACCGTCTAATGACTTGATCGGCACAAATTTTCAACAAGTAGGGGTCGTCCCAGAAGTAATGTTTAACATCTTTAAAGAATTTGTTTTTCTGTTGGGACGACATCCCTTTCACAACAAAGTTACCCGCATGGTAGTTTGCAAAGTCGGCAAACCATGGGGTAGTAGAGTCACCACGAAAAGAAACCGCATTGAGTGTTTCAAGAGGAAATGTTTCATTTATTTCCTTTTTCTCGAACACATCCTGGTGAGGGTTTTCTAATCGGGACAGATGATCAGCCGCTAGGTTCTCAGCTCCTTTTTTATCACGGATGATGATATCAAATTCTTGCAGGAGGAGAACCCATCGGAGCAATCTCGGTTTTGCATCTTGTTTGGCAAAGAGATATTTCAGGGCCGAGTGATCCGTATACACTATGCATTTGGTCAGGATTAAGTAAGGCCGGAATTTTTCAAAAGCATACACCACGGCTAATAATTTCTGTTGTGGTGTAATGAGTCTGAGCCTCGTTCATAGTTTTACTTGCATAATGTATAGGCTGAAAATGTTTTGTTTTTCGTTGCCCAAGACCGCGCCTATAGCAAAATCACTTGCATTGCACATGAGTTCAAAAGGCAAGTCCCAATCGGGGGCAACTAAGATGGGTGCTTCTGTGAGCTTTTTCTTGAGAGTTTGAAAAGCTTCGATGCACTCGGGAGAGAAGATGAAAGGAGCATCTTTTTCAAGAAAATGTGTCATGGGCCGGGCGATTTTAGAAAAATCTTGTATGAATCGACGATAGAATCCGGCATGACCTAGGAAACTCCTGACACCTTTGACTGTGGTGGGATGAGGTAGTTTAGCAATGACATCGACTTTAGCTCTGTCGACCTCAATCCCGTTCTTAGAAATCTTATGGCCGAGGACAATGCCTTCCTTGACCATAAAGTGACTCTTCTCCCAATTTAGACAAAGATTAGTGTCTTCACACCGTTTGAGCATGTTATCTAAATGGGAGAGACATGATTGAAAAGAATTCCCAATGACCGAGAAACCATTCATAAAGACCTCCATAGTTTTCCCGATCATGTCGTGAAATATAGCCATCATACACCTCTGGAATGTGCCTGGAGCATTACATAAGCCAAAAGGCATACGTCGGTAGGCAAAAGTTCCGTAGGGGCATGTAAAGGTAGTCTTTTCTTGATCCTTCGGATCAATGGGAATCTGGAAGTAACCCGAGAAACCGTCTAAGAAACAATAGTACTCGTTTCCCGCTAATCTCTCGAGCATTTGGTCCATGAAGGGTAGAGGAAAATGGTCTTTACGGGTGGCGTCATTTAACTTTCGATAGTCAATGCACACTCTCCATCCCGTAACCAATCGAGTAGGAATCAACTTGTTTTCTTCATTTGTGACAATAGTAATGCCACCCTTTTTTGGAACGCAATGAATGGGGCTAACCCAAGGACTGTCAAAGATAGGGTAAATCAATCCGGCATCCAGAAGTTTGATAACCTCTTGTTTGATAACCTCGTGAATTTTTGGATTAACCCTTCTCTGTTGTTGAACTGCCAGTTTAAAGTCATCCTCCATTAAGATTTTGTGGGTACAGAATTCAGGGTTAATACCCTTGATGTCGGAGAGTTTCCAAGCAATTGCTTGCTTGTGTGACTTTAGAACCTTTATGAGAGCAGCTTTTTCCTCATCTTTTAAGTCTTTAGCAATAATGACGGGTAATTTATCATCACCCTCTAGAAATGCATACTCAAGATGAGGTGGTAAGTCCTTAAGTTCAACCTCAGGAAAATCAGTGGTTTTCTCAACAGACTTGATTTCCTCGTTATGAAGTTGTTGTGGAAGAACGGGAGGGTGGGAGGGATCTTCATTCAATAACTTCTCAAGGAGAAGTATATCCCTGTCCGGGTCAATCTCTTGATTATCAATTCCCTCGGGAATTGAATCATTCTTGAGAAAGGCCTCTATTTCCTCCAAGATGAAGTCACTTCCCTCAAACGGAGTTAGGGAAGGAGAAGAATTATCAATGATAGGTTGAGAAGAAGGAGTGGGATTGCCACTCGAAGAATTATTGGTGAAACCAAGAATTTCCTGAGAATACTCCTCCGAAGCAATATCGATGACATCGATTCTGTTAATTTCTGCGGAGTCATAGTTGGAAGAGTATCTCGAGGTTTGATCAAGATTGAATGTGATGGCTTCATTACCAACACGCAGAGTGATCTCTTCATCAAAGACATCGATCAGAGCACGACCCGTTCTTAGGAATCCCCTCCCTAAAATGAGAGGAACTCTCGGGTCTGCATCGAAGTCAACAATCACGAAATCTGCCGGAAAATTGAACTTTCCTACATTCACGAATACGTCCTCAGCAATACCGAGGGGACGAGATATAGAGCGATCTGCAAGCTCGAGAGTCATGCAGGTAGGAGTGAGTGCCGGGAGAGAAAGTTTCTTCCAGACTGAGTGAGGCATCAGGTTGATGCTTGCACCAAGATCGGCCAAGGCAAAGCATTCAACCATCCCTGGGAAAATGCAAGGAATGAGGAATTTCCCAGGATCTCCCAGCTTTTCGGGAAGCTGTTTCAACAAAACTGCAGAGCAGTTCTCGTTTAACGGAGTCTTTGCCATCTCAAAGAGTTTTTCCTTGTTGTTTAACAGATTTTTGATTGTTGATGCAAACTTGGGCATCAGAAGAAGAGCATCTGCGAAGCTTATGTCAAAATGTAATTCTTTAAAAAGTTGGAAAAATTTGTCCAGTTGGTGACTAGCTTTTTCGCGGAGCTTTTGATCTTGTAAACGTGATGGATAAGGAATCGAAGGTTTAGGGTTTGGTTTTTCAATGGGATCCACTGGAGGTTCAAAAACAACTCCAGGTTTGGATTTGGGTTTCGGGACCGGGACAACTTGAGGGTGGACGTCATCGGTATCTCCGTTATTAGTAGGAAGTACCGTGTCCGTAGTAACCTCAGGTTCACGTTCCGCTACCTGTGGAGGAAGAGAAGAAGAGGTAGCGGGAGCCGTGGGTCCTTTGTATGAAACTCCACTTCGGGTGGTGATCGCCTTAACATCGCCCCTCGGGTTAGCGATCGTGTTGCTCGAAATTGTTCCTGAGCCCGAGGGTCGATCATTTAAAGACTTCTTGAGTTCAGAGATCTAGCTGACCAAAAACTTGTTCATTTCTTCTTGTGACTTCATGAATTGCTTTAACAACTCGTCAGATGAAGGCCCAGTTGGAACAATGGCTTGAGTTTGATTGTTAGGAACATTTTGAGCACGATTGTTTTGAAAATTTCCTTGATGTAGGTGGTTATTACCCTGAAAATTGTTTCCCTGATGAAAATTACCCTGATTATGAAAATTCCCTTGATTATTATGACCTTTATTTCTTTGAAAATTTCCTTGGTTTTGAAAGCCCTGATTATGACCGGAATTGAAATTCCCTTGGTTGTAAAAACCTTGGTTCATTCGATTTTGGTTCTGATTTTGATGAAAATTTTGGTTCCGGTTTTGAGCATTTTGGTTTTGAGACTGATTAAAACCGGTTGGTCCGAGAAAATTGTTGGAACCATAGCTTAAGAGATTACAGTCCCCCTGTGGTTGGTAAGAGTTACCCCCCGCATTGTAGGAACCTTGAGCAGCATATACGTTCTCGTGAGCGAAGCCACCGGTGGCTGGGCACTCAGTATATGGATGTGGACCACCACATGTTTCACAACTATGACTGACAGCTCTGACTTGATGATTGATGTTCTGATTAGATTGATGCATTCTCAACACAGCAGTGGACAAATCATCCATCTTTTTAGTGAGAGCAGCTATTTCAGAGGAGGCTGGAGTGACAGATTTACATGAATCATTCCTCTCAGCTGAGGAATCCCAGAAATTGTGGTGGGCAGTCATGTTTTCAATGAGATCATAGCACTCCTCGGGGGTCCTTTTCATGAAAGTCCCTCCAGCAGCAGCATTGATCGTGTCACGATGACGAAGAGTCAAACCATTATAGAAAGTATCTATGATGGTGACAAGAAGCATGTTATGATTTGGACATCGATCAATTGCAAGCTTATAGCGTTCCCATGCCTCAAATAAGGACTCATCGGGAAGCTGTCTGAAGTTGCTAATATCATTTCTCAACTTAGTTACCATGGATGGTGGAAAGTATTTTGCTAAGAACTTGGTAACCATTTCATCAAAAGTGTGGATCGAATTCTTCGGGAGACGATCAAACCAGGCAGTAGCATGATGAGTGAGAGAATATGGAAAGAGGTATAAGCGAAGGCCGTCATCGGTGACACCATTCTGCTTCATACTCTGGGTGACGGTCAAAAATTTATCGAGATGCTTATTTGCATCGTCACCCGGTAAACCGTGGAACTGACACGAATTCTGGACTTGCTGGATCATGTGGTGCTTGAGTCCAAAATCCGTGGAACTGATAGTGAGTGGTGCAATGGGTCCTCCCCTCCCCTGCATAGTAGGCTGACACAGCTCCTCCATCGTTCGGAGATCGGGAGCTGCATCCCCAGTTTCAGATTTGGGAGGGGGTGGAGGGGGTGGTGGGTCATCGTCAGGCATATTAACGGATATTTCTTCAGCAGCAAGCAATTCAGCTATGCTCTTTTGACGATTCCTTCTGGAATGGGAACGAGTGCGCATGCACTAAAAAATATTCACAAGTAAAACAAGACCGAGGCAAAACAACAGTGAACTTAAACCAATAACCACAGTGTGACTGGCTTCTTTGAAAAAGGTACACCAATCACAAGAGTACAATGGCAAGTTTTAATCTTTAGTTTGGGAACTTATTAATGTTCATACACCCAGTTGGGTTGTATTCTGCCTTGATTTGCGGTGGTAATATTTTACGTAATTATTTAACAATAAAACAAATGTTTTTGGCTTTTTGGGGTGTGTGTGAAAAAACTTGGAAATTATTTTTGGAATCGATTCGTTAACCGAAATCGTTCCTTTAAGACTACTAGCAGGGTGGCGGAAGAGAAAGAATGGATCTCTTTTCGGTTCGCAATTTAATGTCAGAACCTCCGTATTCCACCTGTATAGGTTGTAATCTTAAAGAAAACGAAGTAATTTAACTTCACGATTTGTTTTGTTGTTTTTGATTTTTTTTGTGTTGTTAACACTTTAGGAAAAGTGTTAATGACTTTTTTCTGATATGATTAAGATTTTTACAAAAATTTACAAAGTGATGTGATTTGTACAAGGAGGGTTTTGAAAACTACTAAACTTAAACGTTTTTGAAAACACGCAACAACCTCCCCGGCAGCGGCGCCAAAATTTGACTCCTCCCAAACTAACCAGTCAACCAGGTGTGGTCAACAAGTCAAATCTTAGAGAGGAGAGATCAATTTATGATCCGTTGAAATCACAATGTACTCACGGGTCGTTAAGTCCCAACGAGATTGAAATTGTGTTTTGGAAACGTTTTGGGAATGAGTGATTAGGGAATAGTAACCAGATAATGATTTGGATTGATTTACACTAATGGAAATGAGATAAATAACAGATATTAACAATTACTGGGAATCAGATAAACTAAAAACGTAATCAGAATTAAAACAAATGCAAATGCGTACTGGGAAAAGGACAAATTAAGCAAAAATAAACTAGAGGGGTGAAAATGACTTTTTTACAAACTTAAAATAAAAAGAAAATTTTATAAAAAAGAAAAATAATTTTTTGATTATTTTATTATTTAATATTACTTAAAAACTATTTAATTACTTATTCATATTTAAGTTAAACTAAATATAATATAATAATAAATAAAACTAAGAAAATGAAAATTTATTTTTAAAAACTCTAAAATAACTTAAAAATAATATAAAAACTAAAAATATGTCTTTTTGTCTTTTTGTGAATTTAATATTAATTAATTACTAATTATATTAATGAAACTAGTTAAACTAATTTAAATTACTAATAATACTAAAAATGACTTAGAAAATTAGGAAATATTTTATAAAACTAATTAACTAATACAGGAATCCTAAAAAATTATAAAAAGTTTATAAAAATTATTATTAAACTATTTTACTAGTTATTTACTTAATTATTAATTAAAAACTATTTAAACTAATTTAATTAAGATAAATAGTAAATGAACAGTAATAATTATGAAAATATTTTCTAAAAATACTAAATGAATTATAAAACCTAGAAAAAATATAAAAAAGTACTAGAGATTAAAATTAAACAGTAGAGGATTTTATTTTTGGTTTTTTAATTTAATTTTTGCCAAAGTTTCATAATACAAGGACCATAATTGTAATTTTCCAAAAGATTTAAACCGAGGGGCTATTTTTGACAACTTTGCAAAGTTCAGGGACTACACTTGTAAACTTTTGAAACTTTTCATCAAAGGACTAATTATGACAACTTGTGATTTCTAAAGGACTTTGGTTGACTTTTCTTTCAAAATTAATGCTCATGGACTAGATTTGACAAGTTTTGAAAGTTGAGGGACTGAAACTGCCAATTGTGCAAACTTTGTTCGTTTTTCATTTGTTTTCAAACATTTTGCATCTAAAACATATAAAACATAACCCTGGGATATTTTCAGTATTTTGATGCATATTTGGGTGTTTTTGGATGTTTTGGCAGTTCAGATGATACAAAAATGATGAGTATTTACACACTCATCAACAATACATGTACAATAGTGGGTTTTCACATGATATTCAATGATGAGTCTTCAACGTAGGTGTGATTCTTGAACCTCTTGACTTGGACCTCAACTTAGAACAAGTGGCAACTTCCCAATCATAAACAAAGACTACACGGTAGGTAAGGTGTATAGGTGTATCGAAACAATAATATGGGTAAGAAACGAAAGGATAGGCTCAAAAGGGTGTATCTAGGGGTATCTTGCACTAAAGGTGAGTGCAACAAAGGGTTTTAACACGGGGTTCGAATAGTCGATGTGACTAACCGATAGACACACACATAAAGGTTATTAGGGTGATAATCCTAAAATATTGCCTTTTTAAAAAGTTTCTTCCAAATGTATTAAGAAATCTCAATACTCTACTCGTACACGGTTTCAAAATGATGTAAAAGCCAAGTTCTAAAGTTTACAAACTACCGGCACACTCATATTTTTGGTGGATTTGGGGTAAAACAGGGTGAAACTGAAATAGGCTAAACCTCACCATGGTATTAAGGGTTAATGTGCTCGGCTAAGGTCCATTCTAGTTAGGTTCGGAAAAACATGTCAAAAGTTTTAAAAGTGGCATAATTTTTCAAAATAAACTAGAAAATTAAGGGCAAATTAAAGTTCAAGTAAATGATCCTACTCCTGTCCCCCCACTTGAGTTGTACAAAGTCCCTTTTGTACATAAAATAAAAATAAGGAGGAAAAGTAGAATTAGAACGAGAACTTTCCTGAAATTTACTCTTGAGAGAAGGATCATGTTTGAGAAACGTGCCTTCACTACGCCTTATGAGCAAACTTCAATTCCCTGGAATCACACAACTACCAAAAGCATAAAACCTAAAAAGAAAAAGAAAAATAAAAAGAAAAACCTAACTCACTTTCGTAGGAATCACGGTTGCATTTAGCCTATGCAACAAACCTATTAAACCACTTGGTGTCCCAAGTGGACGAGTGAAGTCACGTGAGGGTTTACAGGGAACACACCCACAAAGTTCATTTAAAAACTAATACAAGTTTAAAGAATGTTTTGTAAAGCATTTTTTAAGGTTCAGAAGGTAACTACGGCGTAGCTTAAATGGGGTGCTACGCCGTAGTTGCTGAATAAATCCAGTATGAAACCTGGAGGGTGTTACGGCGTAGTAAATGGAAGAGCTACGCCGTAGCAAGGCCCTGGAGAATATTTCTTGGAGTAAAAGTCCAAAAATTTGTTCCCTATCGCAATGCTTCCTTTAGTACCTGCAAAATATTAGTACAAAACATACCAAACCAACAAAATAGAGAAAATAAAAGGAAAAGGATAGTTCGGGTTGTCTCCAGAAAGAGCACTTTTGTTTATTATCGAGTCTTTAAGTTAGACTCACTGTTGCGGCCTTCAAGTAGGTTCTAGGGCATAATTGCCCTTGTTCTTGTTCCACGGAGTTGGTGAGTGGTCCCAAACATTGGGAGCGATACGTGGTGTCATGCTATACATATCTTCGACTAAGAAGTTAGCTTTGACCCATTTGTCACGATATTGTATCTCTACTTGTTTGTTTAGTCGTCTTTCACCGAACTTTACCTTAATCCAGTTTTCGAACGATATACCAAGGTATCCTACTTGATCCCTTTTGTTTGCGTTAAAACATGCCCACTCATTACGCTTGGCTAGATTTAGTTCGGGACTCCTTCCTCCATCGCATTTCCCTTTGAAAGGATCACATGTGGGCCAAGCTTGGGTTGTTCCTCTATATGTCATAATTGCTGGCGTACAAAAGTGAACCGTCCATTCCACCTTTTCGTTCAACCTTGCATGCATGAAATGGTCTTGAAACCATGTTTTATTGATAAGCCTCTCATCTTCAAAACACCACCAAACCTTCGCTTCCTTCTTTAATCTCCTAATTGAATACATTCCTCCTCCATTACAATATTCGATGATGGGATCACATGTAGGAAGGGTTATTTTTGATCCGTTGACCATGGTTGTTGACAGTCTACAACAGTGAAGTTTTGCAGCAAACGTTACTGGGCCCCCTTCCTCGTCTCCCGCTTCAAACCTTACATCTTCTTCATCATTGTCATCCTAAAAAGATTTGTCATCTGAATATGAGTTGACCTCTTGCTCATATTTTGAGCATGATGGAGTTGTATAAGAGAATACATCATCGGAGATTTGGAGGATTGGTGAGATCTCTTCTCCCATTAGATCAGCTTTGCAAGAACTTCCTTCTTCCTTATGCAAAATTGAGGAAACAATGTTCATATTGAACACAACCCTTTCATCTTATACTCCAAATGATATCTCTTTCTTGAATACATCTATTTTAGTGTGTGCAGTGGCGAGAAATGATCTTCCTAAAATTAGGTCCTCCTTCGGAACATTAGCCATATCAATAACTACAAAGTCTGCGGGGAACAAAAATTTGTTGATCTTTAAGATGATATTATCTACTATACCGATAGGGCTCGTTTTAGTAGTGTCAGCCATTTCGATCCTCAAATTAGTTTTCCGCAAGCTTGTAAGTTTCAGGGATAGGAACAAAGATAATGGCGTAATGTTTATACTTGATCCCAAATCGGCTAACGCAAATAAGTCAGAGTCACCGATTTTGCAGGGCACCACAAAGCTTTCTGAGCTGTCTTCTTTCTTGGGTAACTGGCAGGGGATCTTCTCATGAGATTCGGCCTTTTCTTGCGAAAGGTTCCTTTCTCCATCATCTTCTGTGAAAACTGCCTTGCATTCTACAATGGATTTCTTGTTTTCTTTAATAATGTTGTTCTTGTGGATATTATCAGCCAAATTCTCAATCATTGCTTCAAGATTCTTTAGAGATTCATCATGGGTAGCAAGGCTTTTGTTAGTGGCTTCTTGAAAGTTCTTCAACCATATATCTTGCTCTCCTTGTTTCTTCCTAGAATCTTCGAGGTACTTAGTTATAGTATCCTCGAGGCTTGATCTTCTCTCTCCATAAGGTTGCAGATTATATCCATATGGCCCTGTTCGATACCCGTTACCTTGGAATGGTCTACCTTCCCCATATTTGACTTCCTCAGTTTTTCCATCTCCCTCGTTCAAAGGGCAATCTTTAGATAAGTGGGGTCATTCACAAACTTCGTAACCAACCTGAATAGCATGGACATTTTCCTTAAGCTTCTTCATGTCTCGCCCCAAGCTTTCGAGTTTGTTGGTGATTAGGGTGATTCCATCCGAGTTTCCAGCAATGCTCCTACTATTTCCACCTTCGTGCCACTTCTGAGAGTGGTCCGCCATATCTTCAATAGCTTTTAAAGCTTGAGCCGGAGTCATGCTAGGGATCGGCCCCTGAGAGTCTAGCATCTGGCGGGTTGAGATGTTGATCCCTTGTAAAAAATGTTGACCATTTGTTGCTTGTTGAGATCATGAGTAGGGCACTTGTACAAAAGATCATTGTACCTATCCCAAGCTTGGTACAATGTTTCATCCCCATCTTGCTTGAAGTTGTGAATATCTTCAAGTTGTTTTATCGTCCTTGAAGGAGGGCAATATCTTTGGATGAAATGCTTCTTCAAAAGAGCCCAAGTGTTTACTGTCCTTGCTGGTAGTCTATCGATCCATCTTTTTGCAGCTCCAGTCAATGTCATCAGGAATACTCTCAGGATTATCGCATCATGAGATACACCCGGAATGTTGAACAAACTGACAATGTAGAGAACATTGTCAATGTGCTCGTGAGCATCTTCCGTCTTGCTTCCAGAAAATGGGTCTTTGCGCAGTTCCCTTATGAATTGATTTTTAATTTTGAACTGCACATCATCCCCAATAGCCAGCCTAACCAAACCAGGCCCTTGCTCTTCTCGTGTAAGAGCCAAATATTATTCAAGCGTGAGGTTATCAATGTCAATTTCTGCCATAACACCTGAAACTTGAATATAACCGTGAGTACTGAAAAGAAAATAAAACAAAAATTAAAAACTTAAATAAAATCCTAATAGCTCCCACCATGTTCATAATTAGGCTAACACCAAAAGGTGCTTAGCCACTCATGTTCATAATTGCAGTAAAACAAAGTTGAGTTAATACAAATCTAAGCATGAATCGAATACAAGTAAAGGAATGAAAACACTTATGATTGGTGTGTGATTCCTCCCTTAGAAATGACTTGGATGTGGCTAGAACTTCGTTTTCCCTCCTTCCTGAGTTTTTCCCAACGTTGCTGTGGTGAAAAGATGGGAAGTGATATGAAAAACTCGGAATTAGGGTTGGTATTTATAGGCCCCGACTATGTTACGACGTAGCGTAGTAGGGTTGTTACGCCGTAACCTTTGCAAATAGTGTTACGCCGTAACTTGATCAAGTGTTACGGGCGTAAAGTCTTGGTGATAAACATCCTACGGCGTAGCTGATAAGGTGGCTACGCCGTAGCTTCTTCCTTGGCCTCGTTAGTTCTTTACTGTCTCAAATGAGATCCTACGTCGTAGCTTGGATAGTTGCCTACTCCGTAGTGTTCTTCAGTGGACTTCTACGCCGTAGCCTGTTGTGGGACTACGCCGTAATCTTCATAAATTCTTTATTACGCCGTAGGTAGGAGAGCTTCTACGGTGTAGTCTTCGTGAAGCCTTGCTACTGCGTAGGTAGATGAACCTCTACGCCGTAGTTAGTGCAGAATCCATAATTTCCACGTATTTGCTCCAAAAGTCCTTCCATTTCCACTTAAGTTCATTCTTTTACTCATCTTTACCCTGAAACCAAAATAGGAAAAAATAAGAGTATATATTCTTCATATAAGTAGAAAAGATGAGCATTTTAAGGGGGAAATTAACACTTAGATTGGGGGTAAATTTGATGTTATCATTTAGCTTAGGGTTTAGTGCCTAGGTTAGGTTCCTAAGAGTGTTTAATGACTATTCCTAAGTCCTAAGGGGCTTATACTAAGTGGTAGTAGCTTATAGGAATGATTTGGGAATGTTTGACCTAGTTTCCGGGAAGTTGTAACCTAGTTATGGTTTTGTGCCTAAGGGACTTTTACCTAAGCTCTAATGGGTTGTACTAGTGCCTAAGGGTCCAAAGGTATCCTAATGTTCCTAAGGTAACTCATACTGAAGCCTTGGACACTTTTAAACTAGTTTAGTTAAGCATATAGGGTTTAGTAAGCACATATGCCTAATTAGGGCTTTATTAGGGTTCATTAGGGTTTTGTGATATGTCTAGTGTGTTAGATTAGTAAATTACTTATTGTGGTGTTGTTGTGATCTTATGCTTGACATACCGGGGGTTTATAGGATGTGAGTGTTGAATTATTTGGCTTGTGTGGATATATAAGCATGTCAAGAGAGTCATGCAAGTAATGAATGCACATAAAAAGCAAAATTTTACCTGTGAAATATCTACTATAGGTATTTGTAATGGGAATGACAGTGATGAGATTTTGTGGGTTGTTACAGCGGTGCTAGTTTGATGGTACAAATGTGTTTAGTGTTAATTACGCGAGTTTAAAATGAAATATACACTTATGTGTGTATATGTACTATTTGGCCCCATTTTAACCAAAATAAAAATTGAGATTTTGAAAAACATAAAATTTTGGCTCTAGTGGTGAAATGGTGAACTTAGTGCTTAATGGCTTATTTAGAATAGCTTATCGAATAAGCTATAGCTTATTGTGTTTCGACTTGTTTTGGGTCCAAATGGGTCGTACATTCAAAAATGAGTCGAACCCACTGAATTTTGACCAAGTTTGACTTTTGACCACTTTGCTTATTAATAAGTACTAATTTGGTTAATTAAAACATTGTTACGAAAACTATTCGGACTAAAAAGGCTTAAAGGTTTAAACTTGTTTTTGGACCTATAACTTGTAGGGTGGGAATTGGGCCAAGCCCAACCCATAATCGGCCTACTTTGACTCCCCGTGGCTTATTTAAAGAGCTTATTTGATTATTTAAAACTTAACGATATATATAACGTCACTTAAAAGGTTTAAATTGTTTTTTTTTTAACTAAAGTTGGACTTTTGGGCCCATTATGGCCAATTCGGCCCAAAATATATCCCGGGCGACAAAAATGAGTTTTGGAATATTTTTCAACCTTTTAAAAATATTTCAGCGTATTAAAACGTTATATATCGATTAAAAACGTTTTGAACTTGTTTTGACATTTTAACCAAATTTGGTTACCAAATGGGCTTTTCGGCCCAAATTCACACGAATTGACTTTTTGTCACCCGGGATATAGATTTACAAGTGTGACGGCGTCACCTTATAGGTCGTGACGCCGTCAGCTCGCCGTTTCTAGGGTTTCATCTTGTGAAAGTCGCCGTTATGACGGCGTCAGGAATGGTAAGAGGCCGTCACTTGTAAAATCTTCTGGGCCGTCTCTTTCAAGCTTAAAACATGACACCCGCCGCCAAAATGTACCTGACGGCGTCAAGTTATAAAATCTTTAAATTCTTCTGAGGCGTCACTTGATAAACTTGAACCAAAAATCCAGCTTCATAAACAATGGACGGTGTCACGTTATAACTTGTGACGCCGTCAGATCTTCAATTCTGATAGGTTTTTTGCGACTTCATCGTTTTCTTCACTTTTCGTCCAAATACGTCCAAAAAGTGCCGATTTCCAGATTTCTCGTCCCAAGTGCCTAAAATACAAAAAGAAACGATTTAAAGCAATATTTGATCATATTTATACGATTTTGAGATTAAATGACCCCTTTAAAAGGTACCAAATAAATCCTTATCATGTTAATAAATTTTTTACTTTTGGCAGATGGAACTGACTCCAAATCTCACAATTTTCTGGGATTGGGAAAACTGCAGAGTGGAAAATGTCTATAATGCATCTATGAACGTCAAATGTGGCATGGGTCAATTCCTACACACCCTATCTATCAACTGCTTTAAAGCTTACGTAAACACCCAAGAATTACACCAACACAAAGTTTAGGTTGCTTAGATAGTGCAGTATCATTGATAGTTGTAGCATGTGGGGGGAAAACGCGGCCGACTATGTAATGATGAGTGATATAAAGTTGTTCGTGACTGATTCCCCACACATATCAGTCGTGAACAACATCATATCAGTCATAATTACATAATCTGCCGCATTTTCCCCCCACCTACTACAATTATCAATGATACTGCACTATCTAAGCAACCTAAACTTTGTGCGGGTGTAATTTCTTGGGTATTTGCGTAAGCTTTAAAGCTGCTGAAAGATAGGGCGAGTAAGAATTAATCCATGAGAGATTCAGCGTTCATAGTTGAATTATAGAGATTTCCCACTCTGCAATTTTTCCAATCCCTGAAAATTGCGAGATGTGGAGTCGGTTCCATCTGCCAAAAATAATAACACTTTTGAGCATAAAAGGCTCCATCAACCATAGTGTTCTTATTTATGTGTTTTGAAGGGTTGAAATTTTTGTGATTTTGTTTCGGATAAAAAAAAAAAAAAAAAAAAAAAAAAAAAAAAAAAAAAAAAAAAAAAAAAAAAAAAAAAAAAAAAGACTCAAATTCCTGATTCAAGATCTTTATTTTTGAAAATCAACACAAAGAGATCATCTTAGTGTAGATTGGTGAAGGAGAATAAGTGGGAGGCTGATGGTGTTTGTAGTGTTAGGGTTGGTATTTTAGGGTAAGGGTTATAGTGTTTATAAAGGGAGTGAGTAGAGAAATTAAAGGAGGCTTATTTAATCATGTGTAAGAGGGTTGGTATATTTTCGGTGTTAAAAGATTTATTGCATGTGTTAAAAGCTGAGAAACAGGTAACTAAAGGAAGTGAGAAGTAATGTTTGTGTTGTTGCTTGAACATATAACAAAAGAACTTGTAAAGGATAAAACTAAATACTTTGTAAGTGTATTATTGTTGTTTATATATGAACATATGAGTTGTAAACTGGTTTTTATGTTTGACTATCGAGTGTGGCCTTAAAAAACAATTGAACCTGGAGGACTAACAAACTGATGCAACGTTTCTTTTTTTATAGTTATACCATATAACATAAAAATAAGTAGAGAATTTTGGTACAGAGAAATTTAAAGAAATGAAATGAAGCAGAGATTAGAAATCTAGAGAATAGAAATAAGTAGAGAATTTTGATGAATTCCACCGTTTGGTAACAAAAGACTTGACGAGAGAAATAAGCAATAAATTATTTTTTATTATAATTTTTACAAAAAACAAAAAAAAAAAAAAAAAAAAAAAAAAAAAAAAAAAAAAAAAAAAAAAAAAAAAG
>LBNU01024280.1:115167-132279 GCA_014162995.1 Artemisia annua | reverse complement strand
TATAAAAATACAAAAAGAATCATCCCTCAACCCTTAGACCTAATTAGAGTAGCTTTTCAAGCCTAACGACACTATTCCCCGAGAGAACGATTAATCCCCCGGTACTTGCCACATCACTATACTACATCGGTCAGGTACACTGCCTGGTGGGGATTGCAAGCTTCTCAAGATCCCTTGAGAGGTAAAACCCTAGTGCGTGGTCGCAATCCCGCGCATCAAAGTTTTTGGCGCAGCTTCCGGGGAATAGTTATTGTTTAGGTTGAAAATTTTATTTTTACTTAGGTCTACTCATTAGATTCCTTTCTAGTGAGATTTTTATTTTATTTTTCTAGGTTTTCTTTAGTCTATCTTTCTCTTTGTGTTTTTGTTCATAGTAACTTGTCCATTAATTATTCCGTTTGCCATTATGGAAAGCGCGAACCCACCCCTCACACCCGACGAAGTAGCGTCATTGCAATACCAAATTGAAAGTGAAATTAGGGAGCTTAGAGAGCTTAATAGTTTAATTGATGCTCAATTAGATCATGCACTCAATGACCTAGCAGGCGCCATATACGCAAGCAAGGACTTAGAATATGATGATCTTAAGAATTCCAGAAGTTTAGAGGAAAGGGAAGACGAGAGAATAGGTGATGAATATTTTAATATTTACCCCACTAAGGAAGAAATCGCCTATTACAATAACATAATCGATAACCCTCGCTCTCCTTTCGTTAAGATTGAATCGAAGATAAAAAGAGGCAACCCTAGGAGCGTTAAGATACCGTGCATGATAGGATATAGATACGTTGATCACGCTTACATTAACTTTGAATCCCCAATCAACGTTATGTGTTCAAGTGTCTATAATGATATAGTGAATGAGAGGCTTAAACCTAGGAAAGACCCTAACTACCCCGGTGGAATTTGTAATTTTGTCGGGAGGGTTAGAGATTTACATGTCTTAGTTGGGAACTTTACGTATGTCACTGACTTCATGATTGTTGAAGACTTAGCGAGTGTTATAGATTGTAGCTTATCCCATGTCGTATTAGGTAAGCTGTTCATAGAAGAGTCCGAGTTGAGTTATGATGAATTGAAGGGAACAATTCAATTTTCTAATGAAACCGATAGGATCACATATAGAATGCCTAATAGGATAAAGGAGTTTCGTTTTGTGCCCCAACTTGATAAGGATAACATTGGTGTAATTGAGGATATAAATGAAGAAGATAAGAGAAAGGGCATGGATTATGTGTGGGAAAAACGGAGCCTTTTCTATAAGGATTGCTTGACCCTTGGGCCTAAGTATAAGGTTAATAGAGAGATTGCTAAAGAGGTTGTAGAAGCAATCGAGAAAAAGGTAAAGAGCCTTTACAAAGGGTATTTGCAATCAGACCCGGAATTTGAGACATATGTTAGCGGAGACCTAGAGACCGTGACCAACAATGAAGTCACGTGATAGAGAGTGACTTTGAGTCTAGCTACAAGACTCGTTAATAAAGAAAAGCGCTTCTTGGGAGGCAACCCAAGCTTTATTTGTTTTGTGTGTTTGTTTATTTGAATTTATTTGTTTCCGTATGTATGTTTTATTTTTATTGTTATTGATTCATGTTTCAAATGAAAATTGTGAAAATGCTTTATTTTGTTTTTAACTTCGTCTTGAGTACATATAAAGGTATTTTGTAAAAGATTAGTGTAAGGGAAATCTAAATTTGTTTATAAGAACAAATTGGAACATGAATTGTAACGATAAAAAAATGAACATACATATTAGTATTTGTTTGAGTCAAATGCTTGTATCGAGTCATAATGAAGTTTTGCAGGATTCCAGAAATTAAGATAATTGTTTTTCCAGAAACTAAACATAAGAGTTCTGTCAGATCAATTCTGACGGCGTCAGGCTTTAAACCCTGACGGTGTCAGCCTTTGATTCCAGAAAAAGTTTTTAAAATTTAGTTTTTCTGCCGGATTGTAAAAATTACTGCATCTTTAATTCCAGGAATTGGCAAACTTTTCATTCCACAAGCATTATATCCTTATATAGATTTTGCCGCCGATTTTGCTGTCGGTTTGCCTAGATTGTTTTCTCAGGTTTAACAGGTTATTTTGGACAAGAAGGTGAACATGGAATCAAGTTCATGACATCAAGCTTTTGGAGTCGCCTTGAGCTTGGAGCTTTTTACATCATCTTGGAAGAAGATCTAATCATGTTACCACACGATCCACGTCAAGAATCAAGGGAGTATTTGTTTCATTCTTTCTTTTTTTACTTTTACATCTTTTATGTGAACATTGGGGACAATGTTCGGTTTAAGTGTAAGGGGGTAAATGAAGGCACCTTAGAAAATGCAATTACGCTTGATTTTTGTTTTGTTCAATGGTAGATGTGTAATAAAACTGAGAGAAATATTTGTTAGGGAAAATTTAGCACAAATTTAAAATTTTTTTACAACATTTAGGAGTGAAACTTTAGGTATAATAAGCGTCTCATGGATAGGGAATTGTATGACTAGCACAGAAACCGTACCACTCAAAAATTTTCCCCAAATATGTGAGGTTCGCCCCTAGAATTGTTAGGAAAAGCATTCATTGTTGATGCTTGTGTGTATACCGGTAGCCTATAGATTCTAGAACTTGCGTTAGGACCATCCCAAATCCACAAGTGAGACTATATTCGTGTAGTTAAATTTACTACATGATAAGAGGCATTAGGATAATCCTTGTTTTTACACCCGTATTATAATTACATTGGCTACATTAGTCAAGTAATTTTCCCACACCATAGCGTTGTACTCATTTTTAGTACACGATACCCCTAGTACACCCCTCCGAGCCTATCTTTTCGTTTCTAACTTTAAGCATCTTACTTAAAGGAAGAATTTGTTTACAATCCACCCCAAATGTACGCCCAAATCGCCTTAGCCTAGCTTGTATGCACTCATCTTTAGTGCATTATTGTGACAACATTTGTTAAACCCTTAGTTAATTGTCTAATTGATTACATGGTTGCTAAGTCGAGTCATATCCTTGTACATAATTGTTTTGGGACGATTGGGACTCATAGGTAAAGTACTAATGTAATGGAGTAATGGGGAAGAAGTAATTATTACCCCCATATGTGCGTTAATATTTTAAAGTACTCCAAGTTTTTCAATTATCTTAATTCGAGTCATTAGAATAGTTTATTGTAAAGTATGTAAAAGTTCAAGTGTAAGGGGAGAACCGAGGCCCCTATGATGTATTATTTTGAATGGTAGGGCAAGAGTGTATGAAAAAAAATCGAAAAAACAAGAAAAATGAAAAAAAAAATTGGAAAAAGAAAAGTAGAAAAAACATACAGACTACCATCCCGTTTCATTTTATCTGTATTTATGTTTATGTTATTTTCTCTTTAGCTTAAGTCGAGTCGAGTCTTGGCTTAGCAACGCCACTTTGTGCATGTATTTGATCAATATAATTAACTTGCCACCACTAAAAATGCCCTTTATTCCAACCAAACCGTGTTTATCATATCCCTACACCTTACGTTATAACCCTTTGTAAAGCCCTCTTTGATAGTTTATCTTAGGTGCTTACGCCTAGTGGAGGAGGTTTTTTATCCTTTCCCAAGCCTATGGTAATCCATTTGCCTATGACAGGTGGAGTGATATTTTCCATTTCCATTTAGTTATATAGGTTTTAAAACACCCGAGAGATGAGAGTATCCAGAACAACATTTGTTAGGTGCTAGTTTTTTTTTTTTGGGTATGATTTCCGTGCTTGTTATGACTAGGGTGGAATGACTATTTGTTGTAATTACTTTTATATTCGTGTTAAATGACCCCTAACTCATATTTTGATTGGAATAAAAGCGCATTTGCTTGAGGACAAGCAAATCTCAAGTGTAAGGGTATTTGATGAGGCGAAAAGTGGGACGCTTTTAGGGGGTCATTTAAGCCCTAATCCGTAATTATTTGATCAAATATTGCCTTAAATCGTTCCTTTTGTCATTTTAGGTACTTTGAAGAGGAATTCTGGAAAAGGAAGCATTTTGGACGTTTTTGGAGCATAAAAGTAAAGAAAACGATAAAGTCTCAAATTATGCTGAAAACAGTACCTGACGGCGTCACGTTCTATCATGTGACGGCGTCACGCTTTGACAACATGAAGGATGAATTTTACACTAGACGCCCCAGAAAGTTTTGAAGAATTAACACGTGACTTGGAAGCCCTAGGCCGTCACGTTATGTGGTAAAGGGAGACGGCCCAGAAGAAATTATAAGGGGAAGGTGTCAAGAATGGATCTGAGCAATCTGAATTTAATTTTGGCAGCGAGATGAAGATAAGTCTCTTCCAAATCATTCAATTAAGCATCTAAGAAGGTCCTGCATATATTCAATTCATTAAGTAGTTTTGTTCTATTGTAATAGTAAGCTTTAATTCATCAGGATTGATGGCCGGTAGTTTGTGAGTACGCAAAATCAAATGCCCGCCTTAAAATTGTTTTCCCATCAATTAAAGTTTATATGTTTGATGTCTTTGGTGAACTTACATTAGTGCATTGATTACCTCTTTGTCTAGCTGAGCACTGCTTGGGCTGCCATACCCCTTCCTCGCCTATTCAATCCGATTTCTTTGGATAAGTAGGATATTCATAAGTAATCATTAAGGGTTTACTCGCCGATATAATAAAACCAACGAGTACGGGCTTAATTATATACACTTCATATAAAACTAGCAATAAAACAAGTGACAAGCTGCTTAATTATCAGGACAGGTCTTCTTATTGTCTCTATTATCTATCTGTGTACGTGTATGCTATTCGCTGATTTGTTCTCATTAGTTTTTACTGTTTAATTAAATAACTAAACTGTGCCAGTCTCTCAGGCTGAACCCCTTTCGTTAGATTAGACTGTAAAGCTAACTTAGATATTAAAATACTGATTAGGATAACTAGATAATACGTTCCACTCTTAGTGATCGACACTCTGCTTACCATTATATACAAACTGACTGGGTACACTGCTCGTTAAGTGTGTGTGTTATTGATAAGTCGACTAAATATAAATGTAAAACTTGAATAGGCATTAACACTGATAAACCGCAACGACACATCGCACGCATCAAGTTTTTGGCGCCACTGCCGGGAAGTGAATTGTTATTATCTGTTAAATTGATTAGTATTTTAATTAGGTTTTTCTTTTTATTAGGTTTTTAGACACTAACTCCTAACTTGTTGTATATTAGATAGATTGCATTCATTGTATAATTTGCATATTTACTGTTTTTGTGTGTTTTTATTTTCTGTAATTTTATTTTTATTTTTATTTTATTTTTCTTTCTTGTACTAAGTGCTGTCGTTATATTGTGTGCTGATACAAACGATACGGCGCATCTATTTCTCAGATGCGGCGTATTGCGTTTTAATTTTATAAAATACAACGCGTTTAATAACTCGAGTACGACGCATGTATACTATTCGAGACCACCATAATGAGTATTATCAATATAATTGGAGTGACTTGTCTAACTTGGTAAAATTCTAGGATTACACCCAGAAAGCCTTTATATGTTATGTGATATTAACTAACTACACTGGTTAGTTAACCCCCATATAAACCCTTTTGTTACTCTCATTTTTAGAGTAAGTTACCCCTAGAAAAACCCTCAGAGCCATTCCTTTCGTTTCTTACACCTTTGTTAAAATGTTTCGTTACAACCTTACACTTTAGCCTACCCTGTAGATTGAAATCCGTGGTTAGTTACTTTAGGTAAAGTGCGTTTCCTTACATTACCTGTGTTCGCGTGCGTAATTCATTATCTTTGGTTAGGTCAGGAAATTTCACAATGCAATTGGAGTGAAAGTACATATTGTATATTTTTAGTTTATTTTTCGTGTGTTTACTACTTTCACTATTACAATTATTTCTGAAAGTTATGAAAAGTATGGAAAAATTATCCGGAAAAATCGTGATAGAAAAAGTTGTGAAATTTTACACAATTTGTATAAATTTGGAACTATAAGGACCTAAAATGAACAATATATGCTTAAAGGACTAGTTTTGCAATGTTTCTAAAGTACAAGGACCAAAACTATAAATTCTGTAAATTTGGTGTGAAAACAGTACATTTGAAATAGTTTTGTCATTTATTGACCAACTTGATATGATAAGTACTAAAAATATAAATATACATTTCATAAGGACTAAAAGTGTCAACTTTGAAAGTACAAGGACTAAAAGTGTAAATATGGTAACAATGGTGTCAAAACTGTAAATTTGACAAAGTAAAGTTATAAATGAAATAATTAAAGCTTGAGGTACTTAAATGTCATTATTGTAAACACATGGGTTAAAAATGTAAACTTTATAAAGTATAAGGGCTAAACTTGTAATTTCACAAACTTAAGTAAAAATGATTATTTTAATAACATTAATTACAAGAAGTAAATATTTGAGAACTAACTAGATAACAAAAGATCACCTTTCACTAATCAAATTAATATATCACTTTCACTAAGATCAAGGACTGAAAACCCTACACCCTGCTAGAGTGTACAACTCTATAAGTCTGGCACGACTTATCATCATCACACATAAAGACAAGACAATATTATATATAATATTGTTTTTGTACTTAAGGCATTACACAAATACAAACCACATCACTACAGGAAACTAAGGTTTCTCATATTATCCAGGTTGCGTGTTGGAGCCATTCACCAGGTGCACTTGATATTACTTGATTGCCTACCTACGCACACTCATCTGAGGTGAGTCTATAGTCCCACACTTTTTACATGTTATACAAACTATGTGGGTGGGATACATGCTACACTATATGAACACAAGTATCTTGATCAACTATTTTCACTATTGTATGCTACACAACTATTGCATAAGACACACGCCAACTTGAAAGTCCCTTCTATCATGAACCTTAGTCACTTGCGAGTGAACGCGAATAACTGTGAATAGATCTATTGGTGCTTGACAGACCCATTTGTTCTAGTCGACACCTGGTAGACAAATGCACTATTATTTGACACACTAGGAGAACTAGCAAACTCCTCACCAAGGGCACCCTATACTGTGTTGATGTCATTGCGATGGCTCACATACTTGTTAACGTTGTGTTCATGAGACTTATGGCAATATGCATACGGAACAAACTTCTATTTATTTATGAGATACTTGGAATGTGTTCATTTGTTTTTAATATAAACGCTATGGATTCACTCAACAATTTTGTTGACTTTTAGCATGTATCTCAGGTAATTGAAGCAAGCTCAGGAGGCATGGAGTGGGCATTTGACCTTGGGTCGGTGGTGTAATATTAACAAACAGTCATTTTCAACTAATAATGTGATGTAATAAACATTGAACATCCTTGCATTTGAATTTAATAAAATGAACTCAAAAACGTCTCTTTGAGTCGTTTTCTATAATTATGACTGTGATCCTCTACGTAACACCGAATTAAGTCTTCCGCTGTTAAACAAATTTTTGGGGGTGTTTGATGCAGGTTTTACTGACCAGGTTTTAATATTTATAAAGTCTCGTTTACCTAAGGTCTACCTTTTATGCACTAACGGACAGTGTATCCGGTCGTGTGTGGTATAGTTAAATGGTAAAGCCGAGATCGTCCCAAGAGCTAAGGTGCGGAAATTATCTAAGTCGTGTCACGTTTAAAAGGGGGTTTTGAGTTGAAAGATTAATTAAACTAATAAAAGTAAATGACAAAACAATAAGTAAATAGAAGGAAATCAGTAGAGAGGAGTAGTGTTAACCTAATTACTACTCTTGTTATAATCATGACTAGTTTTCCTATAGGTACATCCTATCATATCGTTCGGGGATTCAATATTCATTTCGGGTCAGATGGTAAAATTCGCCTAGATCTATCTTATACCTTGTCCTATCCAAAGTTATTGTAAAACTGTGGGTTCATCGGTACGAAGACATAAGAGTCAGTAAGTGCCTCTACTAACATGGACAAGACTAACGAATGCGGCATGGTCAGATCTTACACCCCTCTAACTCCGTTAAGTGTATAGCATTGGTAGGTGGTCCTAGGGTTAAGTCGCACATGTATGGTAAGGGAAGGCATCTACGGTTAGCACTTAACCCTTACCAAGTCACATCCTTAGCGGCTTGCTTCCTAGGGTTAATTCCACAAGCCTCTAAGGAACAACCAACGCTAAACACTACGGGAACTAGAGTGTCCCAAGCCTCGCCATGAAAGTAAACAAACAATAGACAATAGATGCGTGGAAAACTAAATCAATATCATAACAATTTCATAACTAGGCTAACACCAAAAGGTGCTTAGCCACTCATGTTCATAATTGCAGTAAAACAAAGTTTAGTTAATACAAATCCAAGCATGAATCGAATACAAAGTAAAGGAATGAAAACACTTATGATCGGTGTGTGATTCCTCCCTTGGAAATGACTTGGATGTGGCTAGAACTTCGTTCTCCCTCCTTCCTGAGTTTTTCCCAACGTTGCTGTGGTGAAAAGATGGGAAGTGATATGAAAAACTCGGAATTAGGGTTGGTATTTATAGGCCCCGACTATGTTACGGCGTAGCGTATTAGGGTTTTTACGCCGTAACCTTTGCAAATAGTGTTACGCCGTAACTTGATCAAGTGTTACGGGCGTAAAGTCTTGGTGATAAACATCCTACGGCGTAGCAGATAAGGTGGCTACGCCGTAGCTTCTTCCTTGGCCTCGTTAGTTCTTTACTGCCTCAAATGAGATCATACGTCGTAGCTTGGATAGTTGCCTACTCCGTAGTGTTATTCAGTGGACTTCTACGCCGTAGCCTGTTGTGGGGCTACGCCGTAATCTTCATAAATTCTTTATTACGCTGTAGGTAGGAGAGCTTCTACGGCGTAATCTTCGTGAAGCCTTGCTACGGCATAGGTAGATGAACCTCTACGCCGTAGTTAGTGCAGAATCTATAATTTCCACGTATTTGCTCCAAAGTCCTTCCATTTCCGCTTAAGTTCGTTCTTACTCATCTTTACCCTGAAACCAATATAGGAAGAAATAAGAGTATATATTCTTCATATAAGTAGAAAAGATGAGCATTTTAAGGAGGAAATTAACACTTAGATTGGGGGTAAATTTGATGTTATCAGTGTTACAGGGACGTCGCCGGTTAAATCAACCGGATCCGGCGCATTCCATTTTTGATGATGACGTAAAACATCCCAAGCCTCCTCGTTGTTAAACGGCGCGACTTTGTGCTCGTAACGATATGTTTGTTTCGCCCGTTTAAGAATATCCATCTCACTTTCCCTACTTTTTTGATTGCGTTGCGCCCGTTTGAAATAAGCGTGGAACTTATTACAATCACGGTTCAACGTTTTCCACTTGCCTTGGAGCATATCCTTGTTGTGGTTTTGAAAATATTTTCTATTGAACTCGCGTTGTACCCGTTGCCAAAACGTATCGTGACCTGGCTACGCCCGACACGCGGATCCTCAGAAGTGGCCACATAACACTCGGAAAATAATTTTTCCTCACTTGGGGTCCAACATATATGCACGTTGGTCTCGTTTTCTTCATTGTCCTCATTTGGTTCGGGGTCTTTGGATTTTTTGGACTTTCGTTTACCACTACGTTTGAATTTATTTGGTGGAGACGTAGGTGTTTCGGGAACTTCATTTGTTTCGGTTTGTGAATGTTGTGATTGTTGTGCGAATTGTAGATTTTGGAAATCGGATTTCAGGGTGTTTTGTTGGCTTTCTTGCCAATATTGCATTACTTGATGTTGTTGGAAAATTTCTTGGCTCGACATACCGAATTGGNTGTGAGGTAAATTATGATGTATGTTTGTATAAAGCAGGTTATTTTATACTTTTGCTTTCATGTTTGTTGTTGAGTTTGGTAGTGTATTAAATGGTGATGTAACGCTTACGTGAAGCTGATGAATTTGGTGACCATAGCACTAAGTTATGTAATAAGGTCTTTTTAAAAATTGCTTAAAATACAGCTATAAGTTCTTGGTCCAGTAAGCTCATATTCGTAAATCATTTAAGTATCTAAGAGCATCGGGAATAATAATGCAAGCGTAGCGTTAATCCCATGTGACACTCGGTGTTAACGGCGCCACACCGCCCCCATCAAATTCAACACCGTTAATCTTTACGTTACTGTATCAACACACGTTGAAAGGAAAAACCATTTTTTTTATTGGTTTATGGTGGGTCTTAAAAAGAGAGCGGTATTGGTGTTATTAGCGTTATTAGCGAGAGTATTTTTAAATGTCGATGTTAAAAGTGGAGATGATGTTGTAAGGATGATGTGCCAGCATTTTTTGTGTTATCCGTGTTACAACACCCAATCCTCGAACATGAATGCAGAAGAAATTAAGTTGATGCTATAGCTGGTAACCTATATATAGTTGTACCACTGATGGATGGATTTATATATGCAAATCTTTCGATTCGTCTGGTCAAATCTTCATAGGTTTTCAATTTTTCTTTAAAAAGCTAAATATTTAATGTGATAAAAACGAAATAAATGGTAAGTTTGCCAGATTTTGTAAAGCTAAATATTTTATGAAATAGCTTCAAATAAATGACAGAAAACTTGTACCTGTATATATACTAAAAAAAAAGGAAAAAAGAAAAAAAAAAAATCCAAGAATAAACAAGCCAATAGGTCCAATACTAGTGATTAAGTTGAAAAAAAATAGCCGTTTAGACTTTAGAGTAAATAAATGAGGGCCTTAACATGTGTGGTTAATGGAGAGAATGTATGCAATGTATGAATTTTGAATTGGTATTTATAAGAAACAAAACTATGGCACATATCTTGTATACCATACGGTATCCTACAACTCAATTTTCCAGAACTCCAATTGCATGTATATATGATCATCCACCTCACAACAACTAACTTTGAAAAAAGGATCCAAAGAGAGGCTGCGATTGACGACAACCCTTTAGGAGTTGGACGAAGACGGAAAGAAAAAAATGGAGGAAAAAGCCTTTAGTTTAGGAGTTGGACAAAGCAACTACGCAATAGGTTAATGACATGAGGTGATCAAGGCTTTTCTTATTGCACTTTGGACAAAGCAACGACAAAATTAGGCATGATGCATGTAGAGGTCAACACGACTTTAACGTATATTAGTGAAAAGAAACACATAAAAAGATTAATCGGGTAAGTAAAGCATCTAACATATCTGTATTATCGGATATCGCAAATATATCGCTGCTGGTGCCTCAGAGTGTGTCACATCAATCGGTCACTAGAATATGAAAACGTTCGCATGTATCGACTTATATCCTTTGCTATATTGTTTGAATCATATTTATCGATTCCTATCATTAGTTTGTAATTATAGTTTCCAATATAAAATGTGAGCAGTTAAAGAAAGAAATGATAGTTTTTGAAATTTTTGATTCCGTGGAATGAAAATTAAAAAAATTTGCACTCACAAATCACCATATTTCATCAAATTTTCCTTTGTCAATCCAAGTCTAGAACCAAAACTTACTAACACGCATATAAACTTATTAAAGCACACGTATGCGACATCATTGTCCCATCAACGTCAAAAATGATACAAAAACTGTAACACTCACAAAATATCGCAACGGAAGATAGTGTCACTGGATATTACTTCATAGCACAAAATACAAGTTATGAAAAACGAACTCTAAATGAGACGCTTTGAAAAATTCCCATTCGATAAATAATATCAAGTTATAACAAAATGTCCCAAAGTATAATATTACATAAATGTTTTTCAAAAATAATTATCGAATGATGGATATAGTACATCACCGTCTTCAAAACATGTCATGCGACTCAATTGCTCCAAGTCAATGCTATGCCTTACGAAACCTGAGAATAGACATGCTAAAAGTGTCAACACAAAGGTTGGTGAGTTCATAAGTTTAATGTAAATAAGATGAAAATCTTTTAAGTTAATAAAAGTCGATTTTGGACCACAAGGTTTTATTGTTTGTTTCAGACTATACCAAGTCCGATATTTCTAGATTGTACCAATTCCATTAGATCGTGAGTATACTAAGTCCATTAGATCGTGATATAGTTCAAAATTATTTGTTTGTCCAGTACATTCGATTATGTGACTAGTTCATTCAGTCATGTTATCAGTTCATTCGGTTATGTAACCAGTTCTTTCGGCTATGCGACCAGTTCACTCTCTTCCGCAAAAGGTTTACACTAACCCGTAAAGAAACTTTGATTTTATGCAATCCTTTTTAGTAGCCACTGATCTTTCAAATACATAATCACAAACAATAAACACATGTTAGACACTCTTGATTAGTGGGCAATTTGCATGCATCTAAATTAACCTATAAATCTCTTAAGTAACGTATTTTTATTATTGTTATTATATATATATTTTTTCTTGAGCAAAAGATTTTCTCATTTGAAAATTACGTTTATCACTTTATATAGTTTCAGAAAATGAATGATTGGGTTGGTTGAAAACTTTAAGTTTAAAGGAAGTATAGGTATAGATGTAGGTAGCCCCCTGCAAAACACAACTCCTTTCATTTTCCAAGGGACTGATAGCTCAATGCAAAATCAGTAAATCACTTTCAGCCAGGGTCTCATTATTTCACAGGTTTTCGTGTTTTCACTTTTTATTGACATGCAAAAAGATACACATACATAGACATCACACACAACTAAAAAAGAGAGTAGATAAACCTGTATGCATTGCGAAACTCAAATGATAAAATCATAAAATCGACTACGCCAATATTTAAAGATGAGGTATGCTAGATGATGACGTATAGTCTATATTCGGGTCACGAACCCGAATATCATGACTCACTAACATTAAGCCCACCACGAGTGGGCTACGATAATAATAATTGGACTACCAATTAGACGGTTTGGGCTCACGGGGCCCAAACCCAAAACTATTTATGGATTAAGATATAGGATATCTCCTAAATAAGGAGATATATATCGAATATCCGATATCGGTGGATACACCGAAGAGTGAGGAGCACGAAACCTTATCGGTTACGTGTGTATATATAGGGCATCATAGCTCTCGTCTAAGGTACGACTTACAACCCTAAAACTCTTCACAACCCTAAATCGATTACTTACTCTCACGCCGGAGAATAATCGGGGGAAACAATCCCTCGATAAGCCTAACGGTGTCTGTTACTTTCTTAGTGCGCAGGTCTCAAGAGCATTAAGATCTGATTGGTACGAGAACATGAACCCAAACAAGGAACGCCCAACTTTTGTATCAACAAGTGGCGCCATCCGTTGGACCCTACACTAAGAACTAGGATGACAAAGCACAAAAACCTAAATCAGCGGACTCCGCTGTTGGATAAGACACGTGGTGATCCCCAGATGAAGAACTATCAAGACCTAACCTCTAGGCAAACCACTGGACAACCAGTGCGCCTGGTCACCAGGAACCGGGACTACCCCCAATTCTTCCAACAGTAGAATTACCCGCAGAAACGACTAAGACCACCACGGTGGTCCCAAACACTGATGATCTCCAGCGTAATCTCTTCAAAACTCCCCATCAAACGGTACCCACAGTGAACAACACTGTGCCACCAGGCGCGCCTAACCGAGATAAGGGGACTACTTTGGAAGAAATATCATTGCGCTGAAAGAAGATACTCAGGAGTCAACGTTGAAAAATTTTGTATCCAAAAATTACGAAACTTTGACCAATCTCCTCCAAGAGGAGGCAAGAAGAAGGCTGAGCCAGAACTTACACGCTCGGTTTGACTTTGATGGAACATCCCCACCGCGCTACCTAGAGCGCGAGAATAACGAGAGACGTATCGATGTCCACTCTAGGCTCGGTACAGCATCTAATTCGCAGTACTCGGAGGAGTACGAGGGTAATGAGCGACGCACTAACGTCCACTCTAGGCTAGGTAGTCGCAGAGTCCGCGATAGACTCGGACCACAGCGCTCACCAAGCGAGAACTCTTCTAGATCTGGAAGCAGAAGAGTTCACGACAGACCAGGGAGACGATTTTTCCCAAGTGAAAGCCCCTCTAGCTCAGACTCCGAAGAAAAACGGCGCAAGCGCCGTAAAAGAAACTATTCTTCCTCGAGCAGCTCCTCGGACAACGAGGATAAAGAAACGGGACACTGGAAGTCCAGAGGAAGAAGCCGCGAGGAAGAGGACGAGGACATATCCCTTCCTTGGCGTCGCCAAAAGGTTGATGCGTTCTCAAAGCGCATCAGCGATTATTCGGACAACAAAAAAAGGCGCATGCCTTCCAATGTTAAAACATATGATGGAACGGGTGACCCTGATGATCACCTAAAAATTTTTCAATCCGCTGCTAGCATCGAAAATTGGCCACAACCTGTGTGGTGCCATATGTTTAATTCCACATTGGTGGGGAATGCGCGAACTTGGTTTAGCAAACTTCCACGAAGAAGCATAAAGGGGTATGAAGAGTTGCGGAAAGCATTCCGCTTGAACTTCACTCAAAGAAAGAAGTGCGCTAAGGACCCAGTAGAATTGGCCAGGATTAAACAGCGCCAAGGGGAATCAACGAGCGCTTTCATGGAGCGCTTCAAAGACGAATGTAATACCTGAAATTGAAAACTTTTCAAAATGACCAAAATGCCCTTGTAATTTAAAAACTAAATAAAAGCTTAAATAAAATACAAATAAAATCCCAAACACTTGTAGAACTTTAAAAAATGATAATTATTAATTTTTTGGGACATTTAATATATCTAGAACTTGAATAAAATGTGTGGCATGCTTAATTAATATTTATAAGCCCAAAATATATTAAAAATTGTTCCTAACTTATGAAAATAAAAGAGATAATTACAAGATAAATTAGGAAGGCTATTTTTCTGATTTCCTCTCATTCTTAGCCCCATAAACTCGGCCAAGATCAGTACCAATTCCCTATATACTTTCCAAAACTCACGAAATCATTTTTACACCAAAACAAACCCTAAAAACACACTAAAATCAAATCCGGCGGCCACATAATTTTCAGAGGCTCTTGGCTATTTTTCTTGGACGTGTTCTACCCTATATAAGGTGTGAAAAATACTGGTTAAGGTGGTGGAGTGCTCGGGTTTTAGATTTGAATTTGTTTGTGTCGTTATTTCTAGCCGAGAAGAAGAAAATCACAACAGCTCAATCCTTTCGATCCATCACCTTGGGTATTTTTTTATCATCCTATTTAATCCATATTATCAGTATAAAATCATGAAATTCAATCCATGCATGTTAAATTGTCCATACGAAATTAATCCTAACTAAAACCCTAATTTCATGCAAAATGGATAAATCGGCCTAAATGAATTTTGTGATTTGAGATCTGATTTTTCTGGACTTCTATTATATATATGCTATCTGTAAAAATTGTGGTTGAATTGTTTGAGGCTTAAAATCATCTAGTGTGGAATTGTGTAAAATCGGCAAAAAGAGATAATGTAGGAAAAAGGGGTTCTTGACCAAATATTAGGGTTTTCATAATTTTTATTGTTCTTAATAAATGTAATGATTCCATAATAATTATTTTAAGGCTTGGGAGAAAATAGGGCTTATAAATTGGATTTTTGATCAAAACCGATTTGAAATAAATAATGTTAAGGTGCTGTTTTGTAATTTATGAAAGTATGGGACAATTTTTCTAACTCTTATAAATACATTATATTAATGGTAAAAATAACTATAAGGACCTAAGATGCATATTTTGTAAGTATTGGATTTAAATTGTCATTTTGGTTAATTATGTAATTTGATTTGAAATTAATTAAACTAGAGGGGCCTGTTTTGTAAATTATGTTAATTGAGGGTGTTTCGTACATGTTTTAATATGGAGGATAAATTGTGTAAATACTGGAAATTGAGGGGCTAATATGTTGATATCAAATTGCTAAGGATTATTTTGTTAATTTGGAAACCTAAGGGACTAATTATGTAAATACCTAATTTCGGCCTAAATTAATGGTAAGGGACTAAAATGGTAATTTTGTGATACTTGATGGACTTATGTGGTTAATTGATTTATTATGTGATTTACATGTTAATTAGATAATTAAAAGGTTTATATTGTAAATATTATAACTAGAGAGACTAAAAATGTAAATATGGATGTGACATGTGTAATTCGACATAAACATGATGTAAGGACTGATTATGACATTTTTCAATGGTTGTGATGCTTATGTGATGATTATATTTGTTGAAGGATTAAATATGTAAATGAGATAATTAAAGGGCCTAATATGGTAACTCTGTAACTTAAGGGTGTAAAGTGTAATAGGTGCATATTTGACTTTCTTGACTTAAGTTGGTATGTTATAATGTGAATGTAATCATCTGTGACCTTCAACTTGTGAAATCTACTCTTTTAACCCTAAAACATGTCCGGTGACCTAACGAAACTCTAATCTCAGAAAATGTCTGTAAAAGGAAATCTGTAATACATGAGGCCATGAAACTTGATAAAATGTTACAACTAACTTATAAGAATGTGTTAAGAAGTGGAAACTTGCCTACTTTGGAAAACTGCTATTTATGGAAACTTTCTAAAATTGGAAACTTACTAATTCTGGAAACTTACTAAATCTGAAAAGTTACTAAATATGGAAAGTTGCTAAATCTGGAAAGCTTCTAAAAGTGGAAAGATAACCTAAAAAGGAGTAATATGATTTTAAATTAACTATTGAATAATTCTCGACTTCTAATCCGTCTAGGTTCTGTGAAGAAGGAGGAGTTCCTATTTCTGTCTGATGTTTTCTTGTGTCTGCTTTTTCGTCTGGTTAAGGTACAGATATTCTGACCTTTTCAGTAAAGGTTTCTCTCTCTCTTCTTTTCTTTTGATATGACATTCTGTTTAGGGTTCCTGATGCCATTGCTATGAAACCCTATTTTATTTCTGAACCTTTTCTGTGATGAACCTTTGTTATCTGAACCTTCTGATTTGGACTTTCTGATTTGGACCTTATGATATGAACCTCTGATATGTATTTCTGATCTGACCATTATGATGACCTATAATCTGTGTCATTTATGACATTCTGTTTGACCTATTCTAGTTTGACACCCGAGCCAAAGTTTGTTTCACTAGGCATGGGGGTTCCATGTCCGTGTCAGTGATGCACCTCTGACATGACTCTAGGGCAG
>LBNU01024280.1:104054-114364 GCA_014162995.1 Artemisia annua | reverse complement strand
TCGATCTCAGAACACAAGCTACAAATCCGACAAGGATATCCATCAATAAGGCAGAAGAAGCGAGGCCAAGCTCCAGAGCGCGCGAAAGCCATCTTGGAGGAAGTACACAAGCTTGTGGACGCAGGCATCATGCGAGAAGTCTACTACCATGACTGGCTGTCTAATCCAGTCATGGTTAAAAAGAGCGATGGCAGTTGGCGAATGTGCGTGGACTTCACAGACCTCAACAAAGCATGCCCGCAGGACTGCTAGCCACTGCCAGAGATAGATTGGAAAGTGGAATCCTTATGTGGATACCCCTTTAAATGCTTCTTGGACGCATACAAAGGGTACCACCAAATCCAAATGGCTAAGGAAGATGAGGAAAAGACAGCTTTCCATACGAGCCAAGGCGTCTATTGTTACACGAAGATGCATTTTGGACTAAAGAATGCAGGTGCCACCTACCAGCGCTTGGTGGATAATGCATTTGAAAAGCAAGTGGGTCGCAACCTGGAAGTCTACGTTGATGACCTAGTCATAAAGAGCCATACTGAAGATGAAGTAGTGCGCGATATTGAAGAAACGTTCAAGACACTACGGAAAATTAATATGAAGCTAAACCCTAAGAAGTACACCTTTGGCGCTACAGAAGGCATGTTCTTAAGATACTTGATAGAACCGGATGGCATTAAACCATGCCCAGAAAAGACAGAAGCAGTCATACAACTTCCCTCACCACGCACGTTGAAGGAAGTCCAATCCTTGAATGGGAAGCTAGCCGGTCTAAACAGATTCCTATCCAAGTCAGCGGACAAGTCACTACCACTATTTAAAACACTCAAGAAATGTACAAAAAAGGGAGACTTTCGCTGGACTACCGAAGCGGAGGAAGCGTTTCAGCAGCTCAAACAAACAATAGCAGCGCTTCCCAAGTTAGTCGCACCCCGACCAGGGGAGGAGTTGATAATGTACTTATCCGCAACTCATGGGGCAGTAAGCGCAGTACTATTGACGGATAGGAATTCAGTACAAACACCTGTGTACTTCGTAAGCAAAGCGCTTAAGAAAACGGAGATCAACTATAGCCCGATGGAAAAGCTAGTACTGGCGCTAGTATTTGCAGCCAAAAGACTGCGCAGATACTTTCAAGCGCACCCTATAGCGGTTATCACAGATCAACCCATCAAGCAAGTAATCTCCAAGCCCGACGCGTCTGGGCGATTGCAGAAGTGGAGCGTATTACTAGGTGAACACAACATCTCCTATAGACCACGCACTGCAATCAAGGGCCAAATACTTGCAGACTTCATCATTGAAAAGCCGGACACTGATGACACTCCTCAACAACCAAAGGTTGACTTGCAAGAACCATGGATCCTGTTCACGGATGGATCTTCATGCGTAGATGGTTCAGGCGCGGGCCTCATCCTTACCAACCCAGAAGGAATGGAATTCACATATGCCCTGCGCTTTGAATTCACTGCCACGAACAACGAGGCAGAATACGAAGCCCTAATCGCTGGATTACGCATCGCAGCACGAATGGGTGTACGCAACCTAGAGGCAAACGTAGATTCCAGATTGGTGGCCAACCAGGTGTCAGGAGAATACGAAGCCAAAGAAGAGAACATGATCCAATACCTCGAAAAAACAAAGTCCTTAATCCAAGGCTTTGACAGATTTACAATCAAGCAGGTCCCTAGAGGGGAGAACAAGAAAGCAGACGCGCTGAGCAAGATTGCGTCTACAAGTTTTGCTCATCTGTCCAAACAGGTATTGGTGGAAATCTTAAAAGACAAATCGATCTCCGAGATGGAAGTATCCACGGTGATAGAAGAAGAAGGCCCTACATGGATGACACCTATAGTGGACTTCATCAGCAAGGGCACACTCCCCCAAGAACAGAAGGAAGCTCGACGAATACGGCGCGCAGCACAACGATTCGAGCTTAGAGATGACGTCTTATATAGGCGCTCATTCTTGCAACCATGGCTTAGATGCGTTGGACCTCTTCAGGCAGACTATGTACTTCGAGAGATCCACGCTGGCTCATGCAGCATGCATTCAGGACCACGGTCCATTGTGGCGCGAGCCCTAAGGTCAGGATACTATTGGCCAACGATGCACCGGGATGCGCGAGATTTGGTACGGAAGTGCAGCGATTGTCAAGTTCACAGACCCATCCCGCGCCGACCACAGCATGAGCTAACACCCATCACATCACCATGGCCATTCTATAAGTGGGGTATTGACATCGCTGGACCTTTCCCCGTTGCTGCAGGTGGATTGAAATTCCTTATTGTGGCAATAGACTACTTTACTAAGTGGATCGAGGCAAAGGCAGTAGCGACCGTAACAGGTAACCAAGTAAAACGATTTGTATGGGACAACATAGTATGTCGTTTTGGATTACCTGGTGAAATTATCTCAGATAACGGAAAACAATTCCGTGATAATCCATTTAAAGATTGGTGTGAACAACTGAATATCACGCAACACTTTGCGTCAGTAACTCACCCACAAACCAATGGTCTGGTTGAACGCGCGAACCGTAGTCTGGGTGAAGGGATCAAAGCGCGCCTAGACAGACACAAAGGAAGATGGGTAGAAGAACTGTCACATGTTCTTTGGGCACACCGAACAACAATCAAAGTTAGCAACGGAGATACTCCTTTCTCTCTCGTCTATGGGACAGAAGCTGTTATACCAGCTGAAATTGGAATGCCAACTATCCGCACAGCAGAAGTTAACATCACCACAAATGATGATGAGCGGCGCATAGATTTGGATCTTCTGGAAGAAAGGCGTGAACGTGCAGCGATACAAGAAGAAAAAGCCAAATCAAGAATGAAAGGATACTATGATGCCAAAGTACGAAGTACTTCATTCAGACCAGGCGATTTCGTATACCGCGAAAACGACTCAAGCCGTGTAGAAGACACAGGAAAGCTAGGACCAAAGTGGGAAGGACCTTACGAGGTCGTTGAAGCACTTGGAAAAGGAGCGTACAAGCTGCACGATAAGGACGGCCATGAGCTAAAACGCACGTGGAACGTTCGCAATCTCAAGAGATGCTAACTTTAGGAAAGGCTACGGCCCAACATGGACACCCGCGCACTTCAGAAAGTGCCCCAATAAAAAAATCCATGTAGTTTTTATTTTTTACCTTATCTAGATAAGTAATGTTTCTTTTTTACAAAAACTTGCAAGTATTAATTCAAATTCGCGGTTTCTATCTAACTCCGCGAAACAATTTCTTTACATTGTTATTTAAATACTATTTATGTTTCAATGTGTTGGTTACAATACCTTTAGCCTACATGGCGTGCATGCACTTACTAATACCCACATTGGTAAAAGGATGAGTTAACCTACTAAACAACTCGTTGAGTAAGAGGGTTGCAAACCTATCAACTTTGGATTACGTATCCTTGTTAAACACCTTGCGCTAAAGACGTTGGCGCAAGTTCATTGCGCACCCCACGACGGATGCGCAATATTGCACACTGTGCGCGTTTAACAACTTAGGAAACCAAGACTCTTGATTCCTTAAAATAAAATTCACAATACGACAAGTAAACTTATAAAAATTCATAGACGACTATGATTTCTTTTTTCCCTAAGTTAAAAATTCCATACACGAATATGGTCTTTACTTTGAAAAATCCATAGATGATTTTTTGAGCACGCTTTGATACTTAAAGATGTCTTAAATACAAAGACACATGAGTTATGTACAAACTGCGCTCAAATATCCACAAAAGAACAACGAGTTCAAAAGCATAAGTACTTGGGAAGTATAAAAATGCTAAGTACAAAAGAACTTTTTTATATATACAACAAGTTTATACAAAATCTGTTCAAAAACTAAAAGCTAAGTACAAAAAGCCTAGAAGCTATGTGTACGCCTTAGCTGGCTGGAGCTCCCACAAAAAGCTGCTTCCTTAGCATCACTAAGTCTTTTCAGCAACTCAGCATCGCTGAGGGACACGGTGGCCACTGTGACTGGTACACCATCCGACCTAGGCAGATGAGCTGCGCCGAGGCCGCACAAAATGGCCTTCCCTTTTACGCCCTTCTTCCTGGCAAGCCTGGAGGCGTGAGCAGTTAAAGATCTCTGCAAAGATATCTCTTTCTCAATAAGGAATGGATTCAGAATATCACGCGGTTGAGCAAAGAGAGGTACCTTCAACTGCGCCATGTCAGGCTTCAGGTAGAAGTCCGGCTGCTGATCAGCGTCATCATGTAGATGCCTTGGCAAAGTGAGCCCCGCAATAATCACGTTGATCGGATAATCCTGATCACGCTCCAACCGTGAGATGTGGGGAAGCTCGAGCTTCTTCAGCTCTTCCATGGCAGCGATAAGCTCAGCATGGGCGCTTGCCTTGTAGCCAGGAACTTCAGCAAGCGGCACGGTCAACAGCTTTGCCTCGTCCAGCTTGTCAGCAGCCACGGTCTTGCCGTGCGCAATGGCGCACTCAACCACCTTTCTAAAGGCCGTGGTGTCCTCTGGAGACTCCAGCGTACACATGGCAGCCAGGCGAAGACCATGACTGATCAAACACTAACAAAATAACACAAGTGTTAGTATGATGAAAAGTCTAAACATATTGATGAATGTGTAAATACTCATCATTTTTACCTAATCTGAACTGCCAAAACATCTAAAAACACCCAATAATGCATCAAAATAGTGAAAATATTCCAAAAGTGTGTTTTATATGTTTCAGATGCAAAAATTTTAAAAACAAATGAAAAACGAACAAAGTTTGCACAATTGGCAGTTTCAGTCCCTCAACTTTCAAAACTTGTCAAATCTAGTCCCTGAGCATTTATTTTCAATAAAAAGTCACCAAAGGTCCTTTTGAAATCAAAAGTTATCATATTTAGTCCTTTGGTGGAAAATTTCTTAAATTTACAATTTTGGTCCTTCTACTTTCAAAATTGGCAGAAATGGCCCCTGAGCAAATATTTTGAATGAAAAAAATCAACAATGGTTCTTGGGAATTCAAAAGTTGTCACAAATGATCCTTGGGTTAAAAGATTGAAGAATGTACAAGTTTGGTCCCTGAAGTTTCAATTTTGGCAAGAATAGTCCTTGGAGTTCAAGCTTGGAAAATTACAAAAGTGGTCCCTGGATAATTAGAACATGAAAAATTCAACCCTTGTGATAACTTTGATAATATTACAAATCCACTCCCTCAAATTTCCAAGTTTACAAAATTGGTCCTTGTGATTTATTACTAAAAACCAAACGGACCTTATCTTAGTTAATAAACCCACAAGCCCATTTTCATTAAACCTTTACCCCCTTGGCCCTTTTACAACCACCACTTGCCACCCATCACCTCCAACCGCCCAAACCAACCCCCACTATCCTCAGCATTTAATGCCACCCCCCCCCCATTGCACTACACAGGCCAAATTAGCTATAAAACCTTTTTCCCGCCAAAATNGTCGTTTTAATGTAATTCTCTTTTCCAGTAGTTTTCCTTAGTTAAAATCAGCTGTAATCAATGTTCTTAATGTAGAATCAACTTTATTTAAACTAAAATCCAGTTCTCTTTTGAAATTCAGTTTATGCTCAATTTTAGTTCAAAATCTCATGTTGCAATAATGTTGTTTATGGTTGTTGTTATGGACTTCTAGGATCACTTAAGCTCCCTATATAGCTTATAAAAGCTATTAGAAACACTAAAATTCAGTCTAGGATCAAAATTCAAAAATACAAAAAAATATAAAAAAAATAATCAAACAAAAATCAAAAAGCAGAAGAAATGAAGAAGATGATGAAGCAGACCTGAATGTTGATTGGATTTGGGTATTAGAGCTCTGTGGAGAGCTATAGGTTGTTCTTGGTTCTTGGTTTGGATCTCACTGCATCACTTGTAAGCATTTTCTCATTTTTAGCAATTCACTATAACAGTTCTTAATTTTGTGTTATCTAGTTGTTTTTATGCTTATTAGATGTGTTTGAATTGATTTTAAGTTAGTATGTATTCATTTGATAGCTTTCTCTCAGTTTCTAGTTTTCAATTCATTTCACTGTCACATTTAGCATAATTTGTTCCAGGGGATATTTGACGTTAAAACTGATGTCATTGTGGCTAAACTAACTTATAATATCATAGTAAGCACTTGTGAATCAGTATTGTGAGGTAAAACAGCTAAACACTTTGCAAATCTCAAATCAGTCACCTTAAAAGGGTGTTTGGCAAAAGGGGAGTTCATTGAGTCTTGCTGTGTTATAGTGGTAGTTTTTGGTCAAGTCATCTTGCATTAGGTTGTACTAGGACATTTCAAGCATAAAAACTTAGGTCATTTAGGTAAAAAGTCAAAAATCACTTTCAATTTCTTGTTTCTCATTATCTGTTAGATTTTCAAGAGTGTATAATCATAGAGTAAGTGCATAAGTAGCTAACTTAGCTTATTTAAGTCTCATAATAGTATAATATATCATTTCTAGTTAATTAGACCTGATCAAATCTCACCAAAGTCAAAAAGAGTTCAAAATCAAAAAGTCAACAAAGGGTTTAACTGTAAAATGGGACAATCTTTAAGACTGTGCACACGGTTTGATATTGAGTGGAATTAGTTGAATCTTGTTGATTTGAGTTATTTGGTTGTTTGTGAATCTGTATCAAGAAGAAAATTAGATTTTGAAACTCATTTGCTTATTAAAAAGCTCATTCAAAATTGCATGTTTGATCAAAAACCTCCCCTGCTCCAGGGATGAGTCCATTTTCACAAGCTCTTGTAGAGCTTCTCAGTGGGTCCCACTGAGAGATTTTGGGTGTTTTGGAAACCCCACTATCCCAACTACTTATGCATGTGCTTATTTTCCATCTTTATGCTTATTACCACTGCTCATTTTGCTTCTCAAGTTCATTCCATTGAACAATGTATGCTGAGTCATCAGTATAAGGGGTCAAGTTCATAAGCTCATTGTGGCTTATCCAGTGGGGCTTAAGCTGAGCTTTTGGGTTCCTTGAGAAGCCCTTGCTCCCAAGTTGTTATTTCCAGGCTTGTTTCAGGTTAATTGGCTTATTTGATAAGCCAATTCAGGCCTGCTAGTTGCCTGTGAAGGCCTGCTTGTTCTCAGTTTAGCTTAGATTTGCTTATTTGTTATTCATAGCTTATTCAGTGTGCCCCTTTGTGATTTCTTGTTCATTTCCAGTTCATTTAACTTATCCTAGCTTATTTTTGCCTTGGGTTTCAGTGTGTAGCTTATTGCCTAGCTTTTCAAGTTTCTAATTCTATTTTTAGCTTAATTTACCCCAACTGTTGGGATTATAAGCTATTTCAGAGCTTATTTTTGAGTCCCACCAAAAGTGTTTTCACAAAAGTTGGTCATTTTCAGTGTATAGACAAGTTCCAAAAAGAAAATTTCAAAAAACATCACTTTTTAAGAAAAGTGATAACTTCTATTTAATGTAATTTAGCTTTTTAATTTTTCTTTTAAATTTTTATTAAACACTTATCTGTTTTTATATTTTTCTTAATTTCCTGTCATCTTAAAGTATTTGTATAAATTTTCTTAAAATTTTCCCTTTCCATTTAGTATTTATTATAATTAATATTAGTCTAATTAATAACTAATTAATATTAGTAAATTAAATAGTTTTAATAGTTTTTGTTAAACAATAGTATATTTTTATATTTTTCCTAAGTTCTAAATAATATTTAGCACTTCTAATAATTTTCTTATAATCTCTACTGTTCATTTGGTAATTTCTAGGTTTAATTTTATTTAAAATAGTTTTAATTAAAAAACCAAAAAGAAAATAGTTTAAGTGTTTAAATTTAATCTCAGATCCATTTTTATAATTTTTCTAGCTTGTACACATTATTTAGATTCTGTAAAAATTGGATTTGTAATTTTCTCTTTTAATTTTCTAATTTTCTTATTTAATCTAGTTTAAATAACCTTTATGTAATAGTTTAGTAATTAATTAATAAAAGATCCAAAAAAAAGACAAAAATATTTATTTTTAATTTTTATATTTCTTTTAAGTCATTTTAGATTTTTAGAAATTAATTTTACAAATTTTTAGTGTAATTTTGTAATCTTAATCCTTTTTAGATTTATTATAAATTAGTTTTAATTAACTTTTTAAATAAATTTTAGTAATTAATTAATATTTAAATATTAAAATAATCAAAAAAATAATTTTCTTTTTAATTTAATTTTCTTTTAATCTTAAGTTTGTAAAAGTTTCATTTTCACCCCTTCTAGTTTTTATTTGTTCATATTTTACCTTTTTCCATTTACGTAATTAGTTTGCTTGTATTAGGTTTTCCCAAGCCTAATTCTGTTTCCCTGTAGTGTAGAATTTTGTTAATTCTCATTTCCATTAGTGTAATCAAAATCAAAATCTTTATCTGGTTACCATTCCTGAATCACTCATTCCAGAACGTTTTCCCAAAACACAATTTCAATCTCGCTGGGACATAGCGACCCGTGAGTACACTGTGCTTTCAGCGGATCATAAATTGATCACTCCCTCCCTCATTTGACTTAGTTGACCACACCTGGTTGACTGGTTTGTTTGGGAGGAGTCAAATTTTGGCGCCGCTGCCGGGGAGGTTGTTGCGTGTTTTAAAAACGTTTAAGTTTAGTGGTTTTCAAAACCCTCCTTGTACAAATCACATCACTTGTAAATTTTTTGTAAAAATCTTAATCATATCATAAAAAAGTCATTAACACTTTTCCTAAAGTGTTAACAACACCAAAAAAAATCATAAACAACAAAACAAATCGTGAAGTTAAATTACTTCGTTTTCTTTAAGATTACAACCTATACAGGTGGAATACGGAGGTTCTGACATTAAATTGCGAACCGAAGAGAGATCCATTCTTCTCTCCCGCCACCATGCGAGTAGTCTTAAAGGAACGATTTCGGTTAACGAATCGATTCCAAAAATAATTTCCAAGTTTTTTCACACACACCCCAAAAAGCCAAAAACATTTGTTTTATTGTTAAATAAATACGTAAAATATTACCACCGCAAATCAAGGCAGAATACAACCCAACTGGGTGTATGACCATTAATAAGTTCCCAAACTAAAGATTAAAGTTTGCCATTGTACTCTTGTGATTGGTGTACCTTTTTTAAAGAAGCCAGTCACATTGTAGTTATTGGTTTAAGTTCACTGTCGTTTTGCCTCGGTCTTGTTTTACTTGTGATTATTTTTACAAAATGTTTATCAAAAATACCAAAAATATTCACCTTTACCCTCTCACCTTTTTGATTCTTTATCCCTTACCCTCTAAAACCCTTTGATTCTTTCTATGTCTTATCCCCACCATCTTGATTGTCAATGGTGTGGTGGTCCTTATAATGGTGGTAATTGTCCTAGTTGTAGCATGGTAGAGTCAGGAAACGGGTCTGTCTATAACCAGAATCTCTATTCCTACCATGACACGACTGATTTATTCCATCAGCTCCCACATCATGTGATACCGACACACTCGTGTGAATATTGTGGAGGTCCTCATCAAGGATTTGAGTGTCAGCAGTTTTCTGGTAACACTCAGAATTTTAATGACCAATATCCATATAATTCACCAGACCAGACTCAGCAGTTTAACTGTTGTGAGTACTGTAGAGGTCCACATTTCAGCTCTGATTGTCAAACAAGAAACCCATTTCCTTGTAACAATTATGACAACTCATATCAAAACCAACCTCTACAGTACCAAATGATCCAAGCAACTCCTCAATACCCGAAAGATCTTTGTCTAGAGGTTCATGAGAAATTTAAAGAACTTAAGGAGGAGTTAGCTAATATTTCACTTCGCCATGCTCCAAGTTCTTCTTGTGCGTATTGTGGGGGTCCTCATGATGATTTTCAATGTCAACCTTCCAGTTTTGACACATCCACACCCCCACAATTTCCACTCATTCCAAATTCTTGTGGGAAAACTATGGCAGAATTACTTGCTGAAGAACGAGATTCTGGAAAAAGCATGGAAGAATTGCTGGCTGAGCAACAAGCAGCTAAAATACGTGCCAATCTTCGCAATGCTGCTCTATTTGATTATGATGATGACAGTGATGATGAAGATACCATTGGTATTCTCCCAAAAGATTCATCGAATTCATCAGTTAAAATCCCACCAATCCAAAAATCGCAGGGAGAAAAGAATATGACTGAATTACTAGCAGTAGAACAAATGAAACTTGTAGAATCCATGACTGCTAGTCCTTCTCAACTCCCTCAGTCTACTGTTATCACACCTGAGGTTCCCACTTACTCTCTAAACATGGGGGGCGAGCACCTTGACACTGTTCCTGAAAAGGAATCGGACGAATTCATAAAGTCT
>LBNU01024280.1:45603-86602 GCA_014162995.1 Artemisia annua | reverse complement strand
AAAAAACCGGGTGAAAACGTAAAAAAACGGGCGTAAACGTAAAAAAAACGGACGAAAACAAAAAAAACGGAAGAAAACATGTAAAATCGGACAAAAACGTAAGAAAACGGATGAAAACGTGTAAAATCGGAAGAAAACGGAATTTCAAGTTATTTACTAACGACCGTTAGTGTAAAGGACTAACGATGCGACGCTTAGTACATACAATAGCAAAAAATGTCAAGTTTTGTGTTACAATGAAAAAAAAAATAGTTGGCAACATACAATGGTAAAAAGTGTCAAGTTGAATGTATTTTTTTATCATTTTCCCTTTTGGGTAACCCAAAGTTACCGGTGAAAATCCTACATGGCGTGCATTTTTTAATCCGTTTATTTTTTAAGTATATAGCGCTAATTTGTTAAATGATCCCAACAAAACACACTCTTCCCAAACCATTACACACACATCCAAATTCCAAACCCTAGATCAAAAAAATCAAAAGTGTTCAAATAGAGTTTGATTACGGTTGCCATCTTCTCCAAAAAGGTAAATTATCAGTCTCTGATTACGGTTGCCGTCTTCATGAACCAGTTCAGTGTACACCATCAACACCGGTTCAGGGTACACAATCAACACCAGTTGAATCAACACATGATGAGTTACCAACTGGTGGGTCTGCACCAGTTGTGCTTTCAACTCCATCAGTTGGGTTTGAAATGTCTACTCCAGATCAGACTTCCTCACCAAAAAGGGGCGTTGGTGTAAGAATCAGCCCTAATAGTAAACTATTGATGGGTAAAGGTGTAAGAATGAAGGGTGGGTGTATAGGAATACCATCTTGTGAAACTGCAAGAAGTGAACCTGTAATTAGCAATAGGAGGCTTAGGACCATAAATGGGAAGATAGTTTTGTGGAGAGGGAAAGGGGATGATTCAAAAGCTCATATGTATCCTGGTGGAATCAACCCTATAGGATTTGGTGTTTCTTGGGATCCTGTGGATGGAGAGGCAATGGTAGGGGTAAGTATTTATACTCTTTTGCATTGAATATGTCGACTAATTTAGTTTATTAATGTAAAAATTTTTTGCAGAACGCTATGGGTCTTCCTGTACCTGCATGGCCAATTGGAATTACACCAGAAGATGTTATGATTCATGCTGAAAGACCAGAGCCTGTTGTGTTACAAGAACCTATGCTGGAACCATTGATCAGAAGAACTGCAGATTATCAAAGAAGGATGAGTGAAAGGAGAAGACTAGCAGATCAGCAACAAGTTCAACCACTAGCAGATCAGCAACAAGTTCAACCACCACCAGTGCAGCAACAAATTCAACCACCACCAGTGCAGCAACAATTTCAACCACCACCAGTCATCAGAAGGCAATAAAAAAAGATCAAACAGATCTTGTTCAACATGCCACCATCACCTGGGCCTGGATTGACTAAAGATGATGCAATCTCTCTTGAATAGATGTTAGGATTTACTTAAATGGCTAGCCAAATGTTTGGCACTTTTGTACATCAGACATATGTCACTAATCTATGAACATGTTAATATCTAGGATGCTACTTAACATTTGTGTAGAACTGTAGAGGGGGTGAATACAGTTTCTTCAGCTTTTTAGATGTTTAAAAACTTTAAGACTCGAAGAATACCAAGTGGTTTAAACAAGAGCAACCATTAAAACAATCCAAAGTATATAAATCGAGTAAAGAGACACCACGATATATACTGGTTTGGGAGGGGGGTTTTATACCATCCGTACGTCCAGTTGCGAATCCACGACACGATACTATTCACTAGTATAATCCTTTCGGTGGACTACAAACCGTTACAATTCACTCCACCGATATTCCATAATATTGATGCTCACAAAGAAGGAGTTACTCCCACGGTATTCCGCCCTCGGAAACCACCCTAAAGAATCTCGTGATTCTACTTACACTTGGTCACCAAGACCACAACCAAAACTTCTCACCGGAAGTATCAAACCCCAACTAGATCCCCAATGATTTAGGCTTGGTCACAAAGACACAAGACTTCACTTACAACCAAATCGAATGAATAATTGTTTGATTGTTTAATCAAATCCTAACCTAAACTAGAGACTTGATTCTAGTAGAAAGGGTAAAGATAAGAAGACCCTCGACACAATCACAAGAGTGGATTAGGTTCTTGTGATTCTTCTCTTGCAAGGAGATGTGTTCTTTCAAAGATGTTAGTGTGGAAAACTAAGAACACAAGATAGAATTAGAGGATTAGAGAGAAAAATGTAGAGAGAAAGAATAATGGCAAGGGGTGAGGAATACAAGAGCCACGGTGGGGTATTTATAGGCAAAGACCCAACTTGGGAAAAATTTAACGAGACTGGCGCGTCGCCCACGCGTCAACGCGCGGGCAGCGCGCCAGAAACTCTGATGCATTTTTCCCAATTTGGGTGTTTGGCCTCATAAATACCTAACATTGCTAAACCCCCAATTGTACTTCACACACTAAACCTTAACATTAATCAATCTAAGGTTTACCAACTCAAATAGCCAATTTGGAAAATGTTTTGTGAAGTGTTTATGAGAAAACAAATTATCAAGGATAGAAAGGTAGAAAGGATAATTTGGTAGGGGTAGAATGGGTATTCCGCACATGGCATAAAAGAGAGAAGAGAATATGCCATGGGATATTCTTTTATAGGAAAGAGTGAGTGAGGTTGGGTTAAGAATGAACCATGGTTAAGTTAAAGGGTATATCCAAGGGAATATTCCACCCTTAGAGAGAAAGGGTGAATGAATGGTTGAGATGTGTTTGAGAGGAATGAATGGTTGGGATCAATGGGGGCCTAAGGGTGAGTTGGAGTGTATGAGATATGAGTTGGATTTGTGCAAGGGAATATAAGATGGAAGGATGGGATGTGTGTAAGGAATAAGTAAGAGTGGGATGTGATGGGGAGCCTTGTGTGTGTAGAGAATGAGATGGTTGTGAGAGTAGTGTGTGCAATTTGAAAATAAAGTTGTTGGGAGTGTAAGGAATAAGTTGGAAGGATGGGATGTGTGTAAGAGTGCAAGGAATATGTAAGAATGAGTTGATGGGGAGCCTTGTGTGTGTAGAGAAGAGTATGTGAGTGAAGTGTGTGTATTTTGAATGTAAAGGTGTGTATACATGAGTGTGTATGTGAATGTATGTGTGTGTATAAGAGTGTATATGGAAAAAGTATAAAAGTAGATGGGAATATTGTAAAGGGGAATATTGTGTAGGAGTGTGGGAGACAGATGTACAAAGGTGTATGAGGTGTAAGAGAATATTAAGAGAATACTGGGGATAAGATTTGAGAGGATTTGGAAGGGTTGGAGGTTTTGTTTTATGTGAAGAGTAATTAGGAAATAGATTAAGAGATAATCAAATTGTCATTCAGAAAGAAAAGTTTAGATAATTATGATTATGAGTTGAGAAAATCAAAGGTTACTTATAATCTCAAGTAACTCAACGTTGAGAATCCATAATCTCACAACTCGTGACTTTCCACGACTCGACGTACTCAACTAACACCTTGATACAAACAAGTTAAGTGCTTTGCATCATTGTAAAGCATATCCCATGCGGGAAAGGATGCGTTTACGTAAAGTGACCTTTGACTTAGTTTGACCAATAAGAGAGTAAACCCGTTACGTGATTAGAGAAGACATGAGCACGGGTTATGAGCATATGAATGCTTTCACATGATGTTACGTGAAATATATAAGCTCCCTAGGTTTAGAAAAGCCCTGGCTAGAGGCGAGAGTTAGAAAACATGAGTTGGCTTTTTTCCGAAAACGGGTATTTTGAAAGTTGGATCTCTCTAATCCTAAAACTCGTTTCGAGTGTTCTGAATTGAGCACATAACATATTCATACCTGTATTAAAAGATCCACATTTGTCGGGTAAGGGGAAAGCCGACTTTCAAAGTTCGTCCCGACAACATCAGTAGCTTGGCGCGTCGCCCACGCGTCAACACGCGGGCAGCGCGCCAGGAGCAGACATTGGGTTCGGGAAAAATTTGGCTAACGTTTGTTATTTTATGTGTTTCGAAGGTTTATTTGTCATCATTAAAACATTAGGAGATCTCGTTAATGTTGCCTCAACATTTTGCAGTTTACATTTGCACCATCTTTTGTATATCTAATACATGGTATCACAACTCTGTGACTTAAATGGCTAGCCAAATGTTTGGCACTTTTGCACATCAGCCATTGTCACTAATATGTGACTATTTTTTAACCATTTTAGAATGAATAGTAAATAAATGGTTTAGTAAAGATTTGTATGTTTAAACTAAAATGCATGAACTAATATCAAACACATGTATACATAGATAGATCGTCTAACTTCATTACTTCATTAAACCACTGTGTTACAAAAGACAACATCTAACATACATGACCATAACACTTCATCTAGCATCACTACAACCAAAACAGGTTACACCATGTAACTTCATCCCCAAAAGACATCATCCTAAACCCTAAACCTCCCATTATACATAAACTGACCTACCATAATACCTAAATTAACCTAACAAGAAGCATCCTAATAATCAACACTATCAAAACCCTATTGTAGAAGGCAGTTCGAGAGTTTTGATTGTTAGCTTGAACAACTTGATCTTGTGCATTCACCAAATTAACATGGAGCTGATACATGGTTCCTTGATACCAACGATTTGGCAATGGAGCATCCACCCATCTGAAATAGTTGCAATTTCTTGTGGGATCCATGAAATTGGGGCAACCAAGAAATCTTCTTCCAAGGTTGAATTGTGTCCAAGAGGTTCGGCACTTCGCTGTTTCACCACAACCACAAAGGTTCGCCATTTACAATTTGGAAGAAAGGGTGTATTAGAAAATGTGGGTTAGAACCCTAATTTTTTCCGAAGCAAGTGGGGATGGGTTAGGGTTGTGTGGGGTTGGGTGGGTTATATAAAAGGGTTTTGTTAGTAAGTGGAATTCATAGATGGAATTGTAAAAAAGGGATTTTAATGAGGTGGAAATGTGGAAAATTGCACATGGATAAGCAAAATTGCTATCATCTAGTTGCCTACCCAGGGAGTGAGCTGAGGGCTACCTTTTATAATGTTTAGTGATAAATTTAATCATCCCTTGAAGTTGACTAACCTTGATGACAGTTTTGAAACTATATTACCTTAGGACAACATTCACGCAAATTTTAGTGACATCTTTGTCTAATAACCTTGTTACTCTTTCACTAGGCCAATGTCCAATAGCCCAAACACACAAGTGCAATTAAGAGAGAAAAAAATGCAATCTTCTTCTTCCTGCTGCAAATACACACACAAAACATTGATTATTCTATTTTAATAAACAAAAAAATAAAATAAAAAAATTCTACCGCGTGGGTTGGTCACCATAGCACGAGCAGCCATGGCGCCATCCACAATACGGTGCGCCATCATATTTTTTGGCCTGGTAGGTTAACGTGAGGCTAATAGCCAAATGTGCTTCATGCTCTAAAAGATATAAATGACGTTTTAAGAGGTCTTAATAACGTATCCCAATAAATATATCAACTAATTACGTCGCCCCATGTAAAAGAAGCCTTTATTCTTTAGTAGACGTATTTCAGAAGTAAAAGATGTATGAGCAGTGATTGTTTTTGTTCCGTCACATTACACACTCTTGTCTTTTTCACTTTACCACCCTTTGTTTTTTCCCTTACTACTTTCAGTCCTTGAACAATGTACCATTTCATACACAAAAGTAGCTTTCGCTTTTGTGTTTCTTTATACTTCGTAGGTCTTTGCCTTTAAGTGTACTAAAATTTTANTCATCTAACTTCATTACTTCATTACTTCATTAAACCACTATGTTACAAAAGACAACATCTAACATACATGACCATAACACTTCATCTAGCATCACTACAACCAAAACAGGTTATACCATGTAACTTCATCCCCAAAAGACATCATCCTAAACCCTAAACCTACCATTATACATAAACTGACCTACCATAATACCTAAATTAACCTAACAAGAAGCATCCCAACAATCAACACTATCAAAACCCTATTGTAGAAGGCAGTTCGAGAGTTTTGATTGTTAGCTTGAACAACTTGATCTTATGCATTCACCAAATTAACATGGAGCTGATACATGGTTCCTTGATACCAATGATTTGGTAATGGAGCATCCACCCATCTGAAATAGTTGCAATTTCTTGTGGGATCCATGAAATTGGGGCAACCAAGAAATCTTCTTCCAAGGTTGAATTGTGTCCAAGAGGTTCGGCACTTCGCTATTTCACCACAACCACAAAGGTTCGCCATTTACAATTTGGAAGAAAGGGTGTATTAGAAAATGTGGGTTAGAACCCTAATTTTTTCCGGAGCAGGTGGGGATGGGTTAGGGTTGTGTGGGGTTGGGTGGGTTATATAAAAGGGTTTTGTTAGTAAGTGGAATTCATAGGTGGAAATGTAAAAAAGGGATTTTAATGAGGTGGAAATGTGGAAAATTCCACGTGGACAAGCAAAATTGCTATCATCCGGTTGCGTACCCAGGGAGTGAGCTGAGGGCTACCTTTTATAATGTTCAGTGATAAATTTAACCATCCCCTGAAGTTGAGTAACCTTGATGACAGTTTTGAAACTATATTACCTTAGGACAACATTCACGTAAACTTTAATGACATCTTTGTCTAATAACCTTGTTACTCTAACACTAGCCCAATGTCAAATAACCCAAACACACCAAGTGCAATTAAGAGAGGAAAAAAAATGCAATCTTCTTCTTCCTGCTGCAAATACACACACAAAACATTAATGATTCTATTTTAATAACCAAAAAAATAAAATAAAAAAATTCTACCGCGTGGGCTGGTCACCATGGCACGAGCAGCCATGGCGCCATCCATAGTACGATGCGCCATCGTCTTTTTTGGCCTGGTAGGTTAACGTGAGGCTAAGGGGGGTGGCAACGATGCCACACTATAATTCACCATGATGCAAAATGAGCCAACAAAATATTGCTAACACATTTCATGATTCACCATACCTCACCTTCATTTTTTAATGGCAACCATGATTCACCATACCTCACCTAAGTCATTAATTGCCAACGTTCATATTATTTAAACCAAGTGGCCATGCCGATTCGGCAATCTTTACCGAATTCTTTGTGCCGAGCTCCATACCGAAATAGTGGCAATGTTCATGCCGAGGAGGCATGCCAAGCATGCCGAGCTCGAAACCAAATACGTTGCCACCCCCTTAGCCAAATGTGCTTCCTGCTCTAAAAGATATAAATGACGTTTTAAGAGGTCTTAATAACGTATCCCAATAAATATATCAACTAATTACGTCGCCCCATGTAAAAGAAGCCTTTATTCTTTAGTAGACGTATTTCAGAAGTAAAAGATGTATGAGCAGTGATTGTTTTTGTTCCGTCACATTACACTCTTGTCTTTTTCACTTTACCACCCTTTGTTTTTTTCCTTACTACTTTCAGTCCTTGAACAATGTACCATTTCATACACAAAAGTAGCTTTCGCTTTTGTGTTTCTTTAACAGATACGAGTACTTCGTAGGTCTTTGCCTTTAAGTGCACTTAAAATTTAAAATAAAGATACTTCGCTAAATGCCCTAAAAAGTAAAAAAGTTAGGTCATTTTTTTTTTTTTTTATTCTGCATTAATATGCTTATAAGTGGGGGTGTCAAAATAACTGACCCGACCCGAAGCCGACCCGGACCCGAACCCGACTAAGCTTATTCGGGTCGGGTTACTCGAGTCAAAAATTGAATTCGGGTTATTCAGGTCAATCCGAGTAACCTGAATACTAAATATGGTCGGGTGTATGATTGAAATTGTTAACTCGGGTTCGGGTCGACCCGTTTGACCCGAGTAAGGATTTTTTTTTAAATTTTTTAATATATTATTTTATAGATTATCCATATAAATGAACAAATATGCAAATTTATAACTATTTTACTCGTATTCGGTCGATCCGAACCCGAGTTGATACGAACCCTACTAACCCGAGTTCAAATAGGGTCGGGTTCGGGTATATTATATTTATCCTTGAACCGACTTTGACCTGACCCGAACCTGACCAACCCGATCCGGCTGACAGCCCTACTTATAAGTATATATGGGTCCAATGTGGGTCCCCTATCTCTTATTGCCTCTAGTTGGGGAGGACAAGTCTTTCACTTGCCTTGTGGATATAGATGTTCTAAGATAAATGAGTGGACCCCAACAACAAAAAAACATTGATATATATGTTTGGGCCCACTCTTATACCCATTTAAACTCAAAAAAATAAAAAGAAACATGACCTTTGTATTGTATCTATCTAATAAAAGACGCTTCTCAAAATAAACTTAGGCGACTTGATCGACCTGGCGACTTATACTTTATTAATAAAATGTGTGACACCTGTCAAAATTTTAGTACTTTATAAGTAAAAATGTGTCACGTCATTTGGGTAGAGTCTCCCGGTCCCTCAAATCTATTTGTAAAGTGGTTTTTTTGGTAGGTATGAAATTACCTTTCAACTTTTTATTGATGGTATAATTGCTTGATTGCTTTATTCCATAAACATGCTACATATATATAGATTACAAGAGATGGTTCTAGAATAGCTACAAATGGGCTAGGCCTAAATACAAAAGAGAGCCTATAATATACAATCGACTAATACTCCCCCGCAGTTGGAGCGGGAGGAAGACAAATGCTCAAACTGGATCTGAACTCTTCAAATAATGTTGAAGGTAGACCCTTGGTGAAGATATCTGCGTACTGATAGCGGGAGGGCACATGGAGAACTCGAACCTGACCAGCAGTAACCAAGTCATGAACAAAATGTATGTCAATCTCAATATGTTTGGTCCGTTGATGTTGAACTGGATTGGCAGACAGTTATATGGCACTAACATTGTCACAGTAGACAAGTGTTGCAGCGGACAATGGAGAGTGTAGCTCTCGTAGAAGGTTTCGAAGCCATGCAGTTTCAGCTACGACATTGGCAACGCCCCGCTAATCAGCCTCAGCACTGGAACGGGAGATAGTCTGCTGGCGCTTAGAAGACCAAGACAGGAGATTGTCTCCCAAAAGACACAGTAACCTGAAGTAGACCGCCTAGTTGAGGGGCAACCTGCCCAATCCGCATCTGTGTACCCAACAAGAGAGGTGGTAGTTGAAGAGTACAAGTGAAATCCAAAATCCAAAGTTCCTCGAACGTAGCGTAGGATACGCTTAAGGGCAGCGAGATGAGGTTCACGAGGGTCATGCATGTAGAGGCATATCTGTTGTACTGCATAGGATATATTTGGTCTAATAAATGTAAGATACTGAAGACCACCTGCAAGACAATGATATAAAGTGGGGTCCTGAACTGGAACACCTTCAGGACCCAGTTTGGAGTCCGTATCAACTGGAGTTCTTGAAGGGTTACAGTTGGCCATGTGAGCACGCTCAAGAAGCTCAATAGCGTACTTCTTCTGAGACAGAAATAGCCCTGTAGAGTGACGAGTAGCAGAAATACCAAGAAAATAATTAAGTGCCCCGAGGTCAGTCATGTCAAACTCACTGTGTAGAGAAGCAATGACTTGTTGTAGTAAGTCTGTAGAGGAAGCTGTAAGAATAATGTCATCCACATAGATAAGTAAATAAGCAACCTGAGATCCCTGACGAAGGATGAATAGGGAAGAGTCACAACAGCTGTGGTAAAATCCAACACGAGTGGCATAACCTGCAAATCGTTGAAACCATGCACGGGGTGCCTGTTTCTGACCATATAAAGACTTCTGCAGAAGGCAGACATGGTGAGGGTACCGGGGGTCCACAAAGCCTGGTGTTTGGTGCATATATAGTCTCAGATAAATCCCCATTAAGAAAAGCATTCTTAACGTCAAGCTGATGAATGGGCCACTTGCGAGAGACCGCAAGACTAAGGACTATGCAGATGGTGGCTGGCTTGACCACTGGGCTGAAAGTCTTGTCACAGTCAATACCAAGTTGTTGACTACTACATTGGCAACCAAACGAGCCTTATAGCGGCTCAGAGATCCATCAGCATGAAATTTATGCTTAAACAGCCACATAGATCGTACCAAATTAATACCAGCGGGCCGTGGTACAAGAATCCAAGTACCATTTTTAACTAACGCATTNATTCAGACTCAAAAAATAAAAAGAAACCTGACCTTAGTATTGTATCTATGTAAAAAAAAGACGCTTCTCAAAATAAACTTAGGCGACTTGATCGACCTGGCGACTTATACTTTATTAATAAAATGTGTGACACGTGTCAAAATTTTAGTTACTTTATTACTCCCTCCGTCCCATATTAAGTGTCCACAATGGAATCTTTGGATGTCCCAAATTAAGTGTCCACTTGTACCTTTCAACCAATAAGATGAGACTTTAGTGGGTAATATTAATATTTGATTGGTGGAGAGTTTAATTAGTGGAATCTCCTAAAACTTTGTGCATTATGAAAGTGGACACTTAATATGGGACGGAGGGAGTAGTAAAAATGTGTCACTGTCATTTGGGTAGAGTCGCCCGGTCCCTCAAATCTATTTGTAAAGTGGTTTTTTTGGTAGGAGATGATTTGCACACATTACTTTTTGATTTGCACACTTTAATGTATAAACAGTTGAAGCATGATGTATACATAATACAATAGGTTAATGCATAAGTTGGAGTGTGACAATTAAAAAAATGAGTGTGCAAATCATTTCCCTTTTTTGGCAGGTATGAAATTACCTTTCAACTTTTGAGTCATTTAAGGAATTTGCTCTTAAAATATTTTGAAAAACTGTGAAGACGCAATGTGGTTATAGTTAGAGCAAGGATGTCTTAAGATGATTATCGTCTATTATTGATGCATCATTCCGTCATTATTACTTATCCACTCGTGTCTAGTTTTTTTATAATGTTATTTTTTTGTATCGTCGCTACTCACTAAAAAAAATATTTGAAAAGTTGGAATTTTCTTGTTGTTATAACCACAAACTCTTCCAAAACAGATGATACTTAACAGTCGAATGTGTTGACAACTGATGATGACTATTTGCTTGAGTCTTAACCTTTTAAATAGACTGTAACATTTGGAAATTTCAAAGTGTGAAATCTTTTTATGAGTAACATTACCCTCTGAATTCATAGTGTTAGCTTAATATTTAAATTCCTAACAGATACATCCGTTTTTTCCAAGTCGCAATTATCTTGTGTTAAGATGTTTTCGAACAAGTCAAATTGGTCAAAAGTGAAACCATAATGATTTGCTCCGATACAAAGTCATGGATCAAAATTACTTTGTACACATTACTCTAGCAAATTAACTGAGACAAGCAAGTACATTGAAATTAAAGATTAGAAGAAAATAAATTTAGATTCATATAAAGACATGTCAAATAATGACTTGAATCTATTATGGTTTTATGTTAAACGAACAGAGAAAAAATTTCATTTAGGTTATCTAAGAACTTTAAGGTTTTTTAACTTTGATGCATACGATTTAATCATTATTTTTGTGATTGTTTTAAAATTTTTCTTTGAAACATTGCATGATTTCCGTCAATTAACCTTAAAGTTTGAGCCATGAAGATGGTTATTCTTATGTTTAAAGTCTTCCTATAATATCACTTGTGATTTGTGAATGTTTGATCAAAGAAAAACATATGTTAGAAATAAAACAAATACTACAGTATAATTTTATACAAGTCAACAGTGGCGGCCCTGAGGATTTGAGTACCCAGTGCGAGCCAAGACAAAAATGCCCCTAACTCCTAGCAAATTTTCTTTTTTTTATAAATGATAACTAATGTTATAGCAATTAATTGTATCCATAACAAAATCATAGTATTAAAAATACATACCATAGTAGTTAACCGATGATTCGTGAAGTTTTCCTATTATTCTTCATAGCAAATTGGTTGATTAGCTCTTCACAGTTTAAAAAATTTCCAAAAATTTGTGCCCCATTCGAAAATGTGCCCTGTGCGGGAATCGGGTTTGCACCCCTCCGGGCCTCCCCTGCAAGTCAACAACAAGAAGGAACTCCGAAGGACGTAAGGTGTTAAAACAGAACTACATGGACAAAAACTAAATTATTCTACATGGAAATCTTGAAACTAACTAGGATTTTAAATGCAAGATACTCACATTCATGGTCTATAAATGCAAGCCACCCTAGACCAGTCTCTTCAAATGGCATCTCAATTTGCTTATTTCTATCACTTAACAATCACACCACCACCAACCACTACCATAAAAAATATGTTTGTCATGTCATCCTCTAGTGATCATCAGCCGCAATCAACCAACAAACATGCATGTTTACCGGCCACCGACAATAACCACTACCCAACAATCCTTTCAAAGTGGACTATGAAACATATTTTAACGTAGAATGTCATGTGGCGTTATCCTAATTGAGCTATTATTCTCATCTTATTTTAATTTTTCTTGACCTTGCAAGACTTTTCTTAAAGTTTTTGCGAGTTTTCCACACTTTTCAGCCTCTTCGCACTTTGAGTAGTTAGATCTTTGCTGCTCAAATTATCCGTGTCCTGTATCTTGACTATCCCTCTTGAGCTAGTGTTGACTTTCAGTTATCTTAAAAAATGTAAAAAGTTTATATAGATAATGTGCACTTTGTTAATTGTAATTACTTTTTTGTTCAATGTATAAATCTACTTAGCAATTATTATTTAATGTCATGTTTGCTTTGCCTATTGTAATGGGATGTATATTAATCTTCATGGTTAGTTTAATCATTAGCTTTATTTATTTCTTTATAGTAGTTGTTTATCTTATGTTAATTTTGGTTTGAAAGACAATTGGTGCATTTGTTTCCCGTCTTTCTAATGGGTTTTGATGTGGGATTCTATCATGTTTTTTTGAAGTACTAAAATTTACAAGAGGTATCTCTTTTACGCAAATTTAAAGCATCATAACCTCGTAGTGGATGTTGTACCTTGGTCTATAATATTACTTTATTTTGGTTGACAAGCTAGCCAGCCGTACCACATATCACTTTTGCAGGGCCGTCTTTGAGGGTGTGTAAGGTGAGCGACCGCACAGGGCCTCAAAATTTTTAGGGGCCCCAAAATTTGTCTCGTTAATAATGATATGCATGTGTACGCATATTTTTTACGAAGAAAAAAATATTTAGATGAGAAAACATGTTAAATGAGTAATATGTTAGAATGTTTAGATAACTAATTGCATTATATCTTATAAACGGTAACACTTTATATATAAAATTCTTTCTCTAAAGGCCTCATTATGTAATTTCGTACAGGGCCTTCAAAAATTTTATCAATTCATGGGACGGCCCTGCACTTTTGTTCAACAAGACAGCCAGTGGAAAAAAAAGATGCTAAAAAACACGCATGTTTAGAACAAAATCTTGCAAGGGACTAATTATGTAACAAAACCTTGTGAGATTATGTAAATTTCATACTCCGTATTTCGTAAGGCTTTCGACAACCTAAGTTATTTTTATTATATAATGTTTCAGAAAAAAAAATGACAAGAGTATGTGCAATTCAAGCCCGGCTTGATCCATTTTGACTTGTCTGTTCCAACTCGATCATATTTTACTTGACTTGTTAACCAATCTCTTTCACAATCACATTTTGCCAAGGATGGATTTATATACACAGTCCAAACAAATCTTTATCTGTTTCATGCTTTAATATTTACAAAGAATGCATTGCAAAACTCTTTTGTTGCAAATATGGTCTATGTACAACAATAACATAAATCCCTACAGAAAAATGTGAAAACTGAAACAAAAATGAAGAACAACTTTTAAAAGGAAAAAGAAAATAAAAAAATCTTTAAAAAAATGGCAATATGTTTTTTCTTTTTTTCTTTTCTTTTAAATTTGGTGACAGAAAATGTATATTCATCTAAGTGTTCCATCTAGTAATCACCAGGAATCAGTTGATTGATTCAAAGAGCATAACCATGATCTTCTGCTTTTCGTTTGCGAAATTGACTTCCTAAAACTCGATCTTGAGTACTTGGCAAACTGAGATCTCTTAACCAATGACGAAATTGTGTCTGTACCTTTTGTACATAAATTAGTCTCCAGTTTCAAAGACGGAAACTTTTGGGTGCTAAAAGAGCATGAAGCAGGTTTGGGGGAGCATAAGGGAGTTGTTTCTCGTTTAGTTTTAATTTCGTTTTTGGGCATTGAAGAACACGGGCAGCATGAAAGGGACGTTCTTGGTTTTAATGTTTTCACAAGTGGTTTTGTAGTGCTAAGCTTCTTAAATGAGACGATCCCATGACGGCAGAGTGGGCAGGGAATTGAGCCCGGTGGCCCGTTTGGTTTAGTTGTGGTGTTGCTAGTGGAACATAGATATAATGCGCATCGAGTACATAATTCGTGTAAACAACCTGTAAAATAATATGATAAGTTTATTTTATTTGTTGGATAATTTGAAGTTATAGATGTAATATTAGGACATTAGAAGGTAACCTGATGCTGTTACTGTGCACTTGTTCTCCAAACAAACAGCACATGGATCAGTACAATTTGAAACTAAATCACTAGTCCATCCACATTCTCTGCATATTCAGAAAAAAAAAAAAAAAAATGTCATGTTAACTATTATAGTCAAAAGTGGAAATGCTCAGGATTGTAAAAGATTCTTTAAAGTAAGTTCAAGATTTTGATAGAATTATGAACCCTTTTGGCATATATGTGTAGAAGTGGGATGAAATATATTGTCTGCCCATGCAAAATTGTACAAAAACTGTAGAGGTTGACTTTTGAAGTTAATCGGACAAATTTCAAAATTTTAAAAAAGTTCAGGAATTTAGTTAATTAAAATTGACAAATTTCAACTAGTTTGTTCAATAATTTGATTACATGACCCTTGTTGCATATTGGTTTGGATTTGTAAGAAAAGTTTAACGACATTCTATATCCGCATAAAAATGACTACTCCGTATATGTTTAGGTTGACTTTTAAAGTCAAATAGATATATCTCAAAAGTCAAAACTGGTCTCAGATCATTCAAACAAAATTTTAAAATAAGATCAATATAAGACATTTTCTGTATTTTGGTGTTTTTGTAAGAAAACTCCATCAGTATATTAAGACTATAATGTTGACTTTTGTAGTGGGAACATACAATATTCAAATAGTCTAGTATCCTTAAAAGAAAGTTCATGGATCCAGGAACCCTTTCACACATTGCTACAGATTTCGTAAGAAAACTTCCATTCCCAAAACGTGAAATAACCGTAAAGGCTGACTATCAAAGTCAAATAGACAAATTTAATGTGGTTAAACTCCTTGCAAGTAAAAGTTCACGGTTCTTATACATTCATGGGGCCTAAGATTCATACTGATGTTAGATTTGTAACAGAATATAAATTGATCTGAACCTAAAGATTTTTCCTAATAGAGAAGCTTTAAGTTAATGCTTACCGTGCAATTTTGACTACGCTCATAAGGGGGAGACACAAGTATGGAGAAGGGAGTGTAGTTGTTCTCTCTTGTGGTCTTGCGCTAAGAATTTCCTCAAGCCAATGTCTATGCCATGATCGAGCAACCTCTAAGGGACTCCAACTTTTAGCATGCATAAGAAAAAAGTATACGTTAGTTCATGAATCACTAGTCCAAAGGATAAGTTCAAGTAACCTATTTCTGCATTGCTATTGTTACAAATTCTTCAATATATTGACATTGTTCCAAAAGATTAATCTTTATTTTGCGAATGTTAAAAAGGGTACTTTTAAAATCAGTTAATAGTCAAACTAGACGCTGAGCTACACGTTGCACTTCCAGGGAGAAAAAAAAATGCTTATATCTAAACAACTTCCTCTAACAATCTACACGCACATAAGATAGAGTTTTCACAACGCTGATATTTATTACATGCTTTCTAGTTTCTACGGATAGAAATCTGTTGATAAAAACTAAAATCCGATATCAAAATAGTCAACAAAAACGATGCTAAGAAGCTCTTCAAAAACAAAAGTCAACTGAGAATCAAATAAAATTAAAGTTAACAAAACGGAGAAGATTATAAGTAACAACATATTGATGAACATAAACTCATCAATAAAATATGGGATGTGGTAGATGAAAACACATACCCTTTTGCATTTTCAGCTGTTAGACTGGCACCCCTCGCTATCAGAATCTGAAGCATATGCAAACAAACAGCAATACATCAGCCAAAAATTGTTTAACATAAAACTGAATTTACTTTTATATTTCAAGACAGAATAAACATACTTGACAACAATGTGGATTTCCACCATATGCTGCATAATGGAGAGGTGTGCTTCCTGCACCTGAAATCAGAAAGTTCACGCTCCACTCTTTAGTTGAACTTTAGTTGTATATCTTCAGAATTTTAGTTGGAGGTGGCAAGATGGGTCGGGTTACGGGTCAAAACAGGTTCGAGTTAAACGGGTAATTATTAGAGCGGTTTCAGGTCGAGTTATGATTATAGTAAAAAAAAAAAAAAAAAAAAGAAGTTACGATGATAATTTGGTATGCACTAAAATAGACTCCGGATAACTTTCAGCTCAGTGGACTCGTTCCTCTGTCACACTAAAGCAAGTAATTTGATTTTTTCCAGTTGAGAAAAACACAACCCAAGCGACTATTCATAGGTAAATAGATCGAAAAGAGCTCTTTTTTTGTTTGTTTGTTTTTTTTTTGTTTGTTTNTTTTTTTCTTTTTCTTTTTTTATTTTTTTTGGGGAAGGCAACTCAATATATCAGTTTTTTGGAAGGCAACTGAAATTAGATCGAAAAGAGCTCTAATTTCAGTACATGTAAAAAAGGGCAAGGAGTTACCTATTAAGTCAATCGTAGTGCCATCATCCATAGTAATCTCATTGATACACGCCCCCAAGTCAAGGAGTAAATGCAAACTATCAACATGCCCGTTTAGAGCAGCCATATGAAGCGCAGTCACGCCTCCGTCAGCAGGTTTATTTATTATTTCATAGAGGGAGTAACTATAAATACAGTTTTTGTCAGACCCCTTATACAAAAGAACTCCCGAGCAAATCAGAAATTAGATTATTCAAAAATTCTAGAGGTATACCCGTCACTGGATTCAGAGATAGACTCTTCGATTCGTGATCTTTTCTTTATAAGTTTATAAAATCTAGAAATACTAGGGATATAATCAGCAAGGAGGATCCGGATGCAACGTGAGTGTCCATTGAGAGCAGCCAAGTGAAATGCAGTACCTCCGTTTATAAAATCCATTTTATGTATCTAAAATTTGAGAGTATATCGTTAGCCTAAAGTAATCAAAACAGACAAATATGCTCACATACACACAACATGCTATTAGCATGACTATAAAACGCAATGCAATAGAGATACCACAGCAAAGATAGTCATACATTGGCTTTAGAAAGAACGAGGGTCAACACAACCTCCCAATGACCATATTGACAAGCTTGCATCAAAGCAGTCTGTTCACGGAAACGGATGACATAGTTCAACATGGCATCATAATACAGTTGTAAGATGATCGATCATGAAAGTTACAAGTCCTAACCTGCCCCCGATAATTTCTGATATTAATGTCAACCCCTGACTCGATCAAAAGAGAAACGATCTAAAAGAAAACCAGACAACACAGTCGTCAAAACATATCATACGATGTAAAAGCACATACAAGTTAATTATTTTCAATCAAGATTGATGATATACCACCAATAGCCATAGCCCAAGTGGCACTTGGATTTGCTTTTTAATACTGTTTATTTGCTAAGCAGTTTACAAGAGGCAACTTTAAATAGCTTTGTCATAACAGCTTACTATATTACTAGTGATAATCAAATAAGCATGATAGGATTCCAACACTCAAAACTAAATAAGCACATAAGCAATTTTGATAAGCAATCCGAAACAATTCTCAAGTGTGCGATCAACCATATTTTATATGTTCAAACCTCAAAAACATTGATGATATACCTCATGGTGACCTTGAGCAGCAGAGTGATGAAGTGGCGAATTTCGACCCCCGAAAGTTGAATACTTAACAAGCCTAGGATTATATTCCAACAAAGCTTTAGCTTCTTGAAAATCACCATCTCTAGCAGCTGAAACAAGCCTCTCTCCAGAAGCTGAGCATCCAAATGAATTCCCAACAAAACTCAAATATCCCATCACTTGTTTTTTTTAATAAAAACTAACACAAAGAAAAGACTGTAAAAAGATTTTCAATTCAGTGTATTCTTATAGTTGGTAGAACAACTAGAATTACCCACATTAAATCTAACTTTATTGGTGAAACTTCTTTAACTAATAGTATGAAAAACTTATCAAAAGATGAATGATAACATTTTTTATTATAAATGTTTGTTGCTTCTTTTTTCACACAACATATTTGTTTTATACCAAACTATAAACAACCAACAGCTTTGTTTTATACCAAACTATAAACAACCAATAGCTTTCACTAATAGTAGTCTAATACTATATTACTGCGTATAAGAAAGGAAAATGTCCACCTAATATTAACAACATTAATTACCAACTTGTATTATAGAATGACTGTACTTTTATATAGATCATTCACCCAAGAGTCATACTTTATATCACTTTATAACAAATTAACACAAAGTTTCACCAAAAAAATGTAAAGATTAAAGAAGCCAACACAAAGAAGTTGTGATCATGATCTAAATTATGGTTTCTTTTTTTTCAATGACTCAGAAAGACATTAATGGCCCACTATATGTTTAATGAGGATCTTGAGGTTGATTGAAAGGGTCATTTAACATGAGTATGAAGCTTGATATATTATTTAAGTGAATAACAAATACAGTCCTTGAAGTATTTAAATTCTATTGGTTCTGTGCTTTGATTATTGATGTACTTAATCAATTTTAAATGGATATACTATATACATTATATCTAATTGATAAGGATTGATGTCGACTAAGACTCGGTAATCATGATTAAAAATGTAAACTACCAAAGTCTACTTTGGCTCTTGAGTAAATTACTTAAATGAACCATACAAAGTATCCGTTTACAAAAATAAACCTCGCCCACATTTTTTACGATATGAACCGTTAGATTCAGTTCATGACAACTTTTGAAGCGTACATGTGTCTCTCATTTTTCTAGGCGAGGTGGTGGGCGAGGTGGTAGGCATGAAGAGCTGGGGTGAGGTAGCTGGCGANATATATACTATATTACTACGTATAAGAAAGGAAAATGTCCACCTAATATTAACAACATTAATTACCAACTTGTATTATAGAATGACTGTACTTTTATATAGATCATTCACCCAAGAGTCATACTTTATATCACTTTATAACAAATTAACACAAAGTTTCACCAAAAAAATGTAAAGATTAAAGAAGCCAACACAAAGAAGTTGTGATCATGATCTAAATTATGGTTTCTTTTTTTTCAATGACTCAGAAAGACATTAATGGCCCACTATATGTTTAATGAGGATCCTGAGGTTGATTGAAAGGGTCATTTAACATGAGTATGAAGCTTGATATATTATTTAAGTGAATAACAAATACAGTCCTTGAAGTATTTAAATTCTATTGGTTCTGTGCTTTGATTATTGATGTACTTAATCAATTTTAAATGGATATACTATATACATTATATCTAATTGATAAGGATTGATGTCGACTAAGACTCGGTAATCATGATTAAAAATGTAAACTACCAAAGTCTACTTTGGCTCTTGCATATCTCATGGGCTTTTAACATGCTGACCATTTCCGCCGTAAATGAACTGAAATGATTAATCAACAAATGAGGTCATATGAAAGAAGACTTAATAACTACCAAGTTGCGGTAATCGCCGTCATTAGATTATGTGCATTGCCCAATTCAGAATAAGGTCAACTAAGGCTTAATAATAATGTACAATGAAACTTGATAAACTGGTATGAATTACTAAAATAGGCCATGGGTTGGTTATGTTGTAGGATGGTTGATGATATCTAGTATTGGAACTTGATATAGAGGGAGTTGTTAGAATAATTGTTCATGTTTCATAGTCTTCTCAGTTTGATTCATATGAAAATTTAACCATTCATGGTCAATAATGGTTCAGTTCAACAAGGAAATTTTTTCCTAAGCGCTGCGATGGGAACATAATGATATACTAATACTAGATCCAATGTCCGTCCGATGGACGGGATAGTTCCACAAATTTATATAGAATGAAGATAATATAAATACATGCAACATGACACAGTAAATGAAGATAATAGAACCAAATGAATGAGTTTGATGAGCATTTGGACTTGATTATGGCGACTTATCAAAACATGTTACTAAAATAAAGTCAACTGAGAATATTTGTCTTTGGGCTGTTTTATGAGTTTTAAGATCTGTCCCCTTGCTAAGTTACTCACTCAATCACAATGCGCTATAGTATAGATCTTCTAGTTTTTTTTATTTCACTCTCTTATGAACCTTAACGTGCACTCTACTTCCATTTGACTTTACGAGTTTCGTATGTCTAACCTTCTTGCTCTAAGAGCTATTTAATAAGGGAGATCGATGATTTGCACACATTCACTTTTTAACCTGACTTAATTCCTTCCTAGATCTTTTAATGACATATGACTCTTAGATATGGTGAAAAGATCTAGTTTATATTGACGACAAGAAAAGACACGTGGTTGTGTTACCTGCATTTAGTAAGTGATTAGTAAAATACCTACAATCTCACGCAACTAGCTAGGACTATTTTTGCAAGTTCCATACAAGTTACTCAAGTTATTTTTTTCATCATAAACTTTAATATACTTTAGTAGAAAACATGGTCTTTTGATCATTGAACCAACTTGACGACACGTGAGACGTTAATCTAGATGGCAAAAATGAAAGATCAATGAAAATCGAGATCAAAACATTGCAAAGAAGGTGCAAAAAGATTATATGTGACACATAATGGATACTTTTCATCAAAAACCATCTTTTAGCTCTTGGAAAGATACACAAGTTCAAGCAAAGATATAGAAAGCTTTGGTTACACCCTTAAATCATTTTCATTGGAGTTCTAGCTGGAAATCACACAATGCTAAAGCCTTAATTACCTTAAACTTTAAAGTAATTTTGTTAACTAGTAATACTAATGGGTCCTTTTTTGAAAACTTTTTTTCCGTTGATATTTTTATTTTGCTATTTTTGTGGTGACGTCAAAGTGCAAGTCAACCGTGGCCTCCATCATTGGTTAGTATTACTGTATTAGCCGATCAAGTATATGCTTCCTTTTGCCTTTTAGTTTTCTCTTTTTTTCTTTAGATCATTTGTTTGTGTTGGCATGCATGTTGGCTATAATTAAGTTGCGACTCATGTGGTTTCCTTNCCCAAGTTTTAAATGTAAGGTACACCTCGCCTACACCTCGCGCTATTACATCTCTAGTAGATCTAACGGTTACAAAGTTATTTACTAGTAGATCTAACGGATAATATAAAAAAGTTCATTCTGGATAATTTTGTGAGCGAGGTTTATTCTCGATAACTAGTAACAGAAAAAGTTCATTTAAGTAATTTACTCTTACGAGTTTCGTATGTCTAACCTTCTTGCTCTAAGAGCTATTTAATAAGGGAGATCGATGATTTGCACACATTCACTTTTTAACCTGACTTAATTCCTTCCTAGATCTTTTAATGACATATGACTCTTAGATATGGTGAAAAGATCTGGTTTATACTGACGACAAGAAAAGACACGTGGTTGTGCTACCTGCATTTAGTAAGTGATTAGTGAAATACCTACAATCTCACGCAACTAGCTAGGACTATTTTTGCAAGTTCCATACAAGTTACTCAAGTTATTTTTTTCATCATAAACTTTAATATACTTTAGTAGAAACCATGGTCTTTTGATCATTGAACCAACTTGACGACACGTGAGACGTTAATCTAGATGGCAAAAATGAAAGATCAATGAAAATCGAGATCAAAACATTGCAAAGAAGGTGCAAAAAGATTATATGTGACACATAATGGATACTTTTCATCAAAAACCATCTTTTAGCTCTTGGAAAGATACACAAGTTCAAGCAAAGATATAGAAAGCTTTGGTTATACCCTTAAATCATTTTCATTGGAGTTCTAGCTGGAAATCACACAATGCTAAAGCCTTAATTACCTTAAACTTTAAAGTAATTTTGTTAACTAGTAATACTAATGGGTCCTTTTTTGTAAACTTTTTTTTCGTTGATATTTTTATTTTGTTATTTTTGTGGTGACGTCAAAGTGCAAGTCAACCGTGGCCTCCATCATTGGTTAGTATTACTGTATTAGCCGATCAAGTATATGCTTCCTTTTGCCTTTTAGTTTTCTCTTTTTTTCTTTAGATCATTTGTTTGTGTTGGCATGCATGTTGGCTATAATTAAGTTGCGACTCATGTGGTTTCCTTTTACTTTGAAAAAGAAAGCACAATTAAGGTAAGGTATTATTTATCTATTTACTATTACTAGTAGGGTACCCGTACGTTGCAGCGGCGGATACCCTAAAATAAATGTTAAGGGCACCAAATATTTAGTAGCATGTTCGCATGTCCGTCGCGAGCAAATAATCGGTATATCAAATGCTTAACAATATTTTATAAAGTTGAACAATTGAATAACATACATTTAGAGCATTTGCAGCGGTAACGCACCACCTGCGTTAAGGCTGATGTGGCCTCTCTTTAACCCACGTTAAGGCTGTGTTACCACAACACCATGTTGCGTTAAGGAACAAGTTAACACGCTGCGTTACCACACTCACGCGACGTTGATCATTTTTTTTTCTTCCGATTTAAATGGTTTTTGGTGGGTTTAGTTGGGTATTTTGGTGTGTTTGTAAAATAACGTGTGTGTGTTTTAGCGTGTGTGTCGTTGCAGGTTTCAAAGGAAGAAGAAAAAAAAAAAACTTTTGTAAAGTTATACTTTCAGTCTTTGTGGTTATGGCTTTTATGGTTTAGTCCTTGTGATTATTTGTTTAAAGTAAATACTAACATTTTCTGTATTTACAGTTTAGTCCTTGTGTTTTTTTTCCTTTTTTTTTTTTTTTTTTTTTTTAAGTAAATAACACATTTGTATTTTTAGTGATTTGTTTAAATAAAAATGTAATTTGTTTTAATTTGTATTTTGTTTAAATAATTGAAAAAAAATGATAAAAGTGTGGCCCAAAATGTTGAGTTAAGTTTGAGTTATGAATGAGGGTGTTTTTTTGTGAGTTAAGGTGAAAATGTTAAAGCTGATGTGGCGCTGACGTGACACTGTGTTAAAGTTTAACCCGAGTTATTGTTGTAAGTGCTCTCATTGATAAGACTACAAATTCATATGCTAAAGTGTGTATTAATTGCTTTGGAAGCTTAATTAAATTGTACATTGTGGTCAAATACTTGTATATTTTGGTGAAATGGTGAATTAAATTGTGTATTAATTTTATGTGTTGAATTGTATTTTTTTAGTTTTATTTGTGCTTCAAATACTTGTAAATGATGCTTCTTTTATTGTATTTACTTAAAAATCTATTTTAGGAAGTATTAAAAAATTAATATGAGAGAAGGTGCTAAATTTAGTTTAGATAATTGTTATTTAATTATGGGATTTGCTAAACACAACTCTTTGGATTTTGTTTAAGAATACCAAATTTATAAAAATGACAATTAATGAACTCATATATTCCATAGATATATACTTTTTGTCATTTTGAAAATGATAATTGATGTTAACTATGAAATGTTTGGTGTTTATTAAATGTTAATTTTTCAATTATGAAATGCTTAAACAAAATTCATAGGGTTGTGTTTAGCAAATCCCTTTAATTATAAATAAGATGCTCATGCTCAAAATATATAGGTCATGATATTTACTCATTTAGATCTAAAATCATCTAATGCAAATATCAAATGGAAAGCAAATCAGTCAGACATGATTTATAAATTTCCATTAATGCTTTAATTGTATGGCTACTCTTTGTCAAACTAATTTGGATTGAAGGTGAAAAACATACATGGTTGCATGAAGTTTAAATTTGTTTTTTCTGTTTGAACAAGTTTCACATAGAAGTAGGGATGGCAACGGGGCGGGTTTGGGGCGGGGCGATTATCCCCATCTCCAAACCCGATTATCAATGGTCTCCCCAAACCCGCCCCAATACCCATCGGGGATCTAATCGGGGAGCCCCGTTGAGGCGTGATGGTCCCCCAAACCCGCCCCGCATTAATCGGGGATATTAGGTTGTTTTCTTTGGGTTCAATTCTCGACTAAAGCAGCACCATTTCATATTTATTGTTATTTTTAGACCGTTAGCAATAACGAACCTATAAATAATTAATTACAAACAATCCTTACTAAGTTTTCAACGATATTATTATACATAAATAACAATTTTGCATTCTTACAGTATTAGAATAATATTTTTTATTACGTAAATACTAACAAAATATTATATATGTATAGATACATACTGTATGTGTGTATATATTAATCGGGCGGGGCGGGGCGGGGCGAGGATTCCTCGCCTCAAACCCGATTAAAATCCCCATTTAATCCCTAAACCTGCCCCGTAACCCGATTAGCATGCCTTGCCCCGCCCCAATTTGTTCAGGTTTCGGGTTCCCCCGTCGAGTTTGGGTTTTTATACAAAGAAGACCCAACGTAATCACTTTTTCTTTCCATTTACCGATCAAAGTATCAAACCAGATAAGTCTGAGTATGTATTCATGAGATTCCACTTGTTAAAGTATACAAATATTGTTTCGAACATGATTTATTTTGTAACTTTAGCCAAAAAGAAAAATAATAAAAAAAATAAAAAAAAAATAAAATAAATAAATAAAATACTAATTTTTGTCATTTCGATTCATTTTAAAATAGTTCACCCTATATGATTTGACAATTAGTGAAACCGAGCTACTAGATTGACCGGAGATGTACGCCCAAACCACCTTTGCCCGGTTCTCTCAATTCACTAGGCCTTTAATATATAGTGTTCGTTCAAATTGTTGTACTTTTTTTTTTTTTTTTTTTTTTTTTTTTTTTTTTTTTTTTTTTTTTTTTTTTTTTTTTTTTTCTTTTTTTTTTTTCTTTTTTTTTTTTTTTTTTTTTTTTTTTTTTTTTTTTTTTTTTTTTTTTTTTTTTTTTTTTTTTTTTTTTTTTTTTTTTTTTTTTTTTTTTTTTTTTTTTTTTTTTTTTTTTTTTTTTTTTTTTTTTTTTTTTTTTTTTTTTTTTTTTTTTGTTTTTTTTTTTTTTTTTTTTTTTTTTTTTTTTTTTTTTTTTTTTTTTTTTTTTTTTTTTTTTTTTTTTTTTTTCTTTTTTTTTTTTTTTTTTTTTTTTTTTTTTTTTTTTTTTTTTTTTTTTTTTTTTTTTTCTTTTTTTTTTTTTTTTTTTTTTTTTTTTTTTTTTTTTTTTTTTTTTTTTTTTTTTTTTTTTTTTTTTTTTTTTTTTTTTTTTTTTTTTTTTTTTTTTTTTTTTTTTTTTTTTTTTTTTTTTTTTTTTTTTTTTTTTTTTTGTTTTTTTTTTTTGTTTTTTTTTTTTTTTTTTTTTTTTTTTTTTTTTTTTTTTTTTTTTTTTTTTTTTTTTTTTTTTTTTTTTTTTTTTTTTTTTTTTTTTTTTTTTTTTTTTTTTTTTTTTTTTTTTTTTTTTTTTTTTTTTTTTTTTTTTTTTTTTTTTTTTTTTTTTTTTTTTTTTTTTTTTTTTTTTTTTTTTTTTTTTTTTTTTTTTTTTTTTTTTTTTTTTTTTTTTTTTTTTTCTTCGTATGCTAGTTGTGATACTCTCTAAACATAAATTGATTTTTATCTTCTATTTAAAAACCTCATGAAATTAACACCAAGCTTAAAGATATCATCTTCCTAGAATAATCATCAAATAACAAAAGTTGTGACAATAATCTATTTAAACAACCGGAGGAAAGGGTTTCAAATTTTTTTTGGATCCAAAAACACTAAGAATAGATAAATTTTTGTTTTCAGATGTTGAATATATATCAATATACGGGTATACACATTATACGAGGGTATGTAAAAGAAAATAAAAGAGAAGATAACCTGATATTGTATTTATTTTAAATATGCCACCTTCATGAATATATTTTTTAAATGCAATTATTCTAACAAAAACTCAAAAAAATGGGTAGTTTGAAAAATATTTTAGGACAATATAAACATATTATTGAATATTCCTTTCACATTAATTGGTGACAAATCCTTCCACAACTGAACCCTCTCACCATGCCGGAAACCCTCCACCGCCACCACAACTCCTCCACCATCGAACCCCTCCACACTGAAACCTCAACCACCACAGTAACCCACACCACCACATAACCCTTCACTGCCAAGACGAACACACTTAAATCTCCAAATCCGATAACAGCACCGCCTTGCTGGAAACACTACTGAAATCTAGTTACCAATCTTTTATATAATAACAACTACATAACAATATATCAGCACTCATCAATGATACTAACCTCAATTATCATATTCCCGATACCTAACAGCACCACCTCAATTCAACCCAACACACACTTAAAAATTTTCATCATGCTCTCACTGCACCTTAACATAGAATTGATATGAAATATATATATTATGGGTGACATACTACCGCCGCATACCCGGTACAAGGACGGCAGAACAAATACTATAAGCATCTAACAATCAATTAGCCACATAAAAAGATATCACTTCTAACCTCTCTTTTAATGCTATTCATTATACTGCCATAATAACAAGGGAAAATTACCTACAATTAGATCCGAGCAAAAGGACCTTAGAATGATATATTTAACCGNNCCCATTTAATCCCTAAACCCGCCCCGTAACCCGATTAGCATGCCTTGCCCCGCCCCAATTTGTTCGGGTTTCGGGTTTCCCCGTCGAGTTTGGGTTTTTTTGCCATCCCTATACATAGAAGACCCAACGTAATCACTTTTTCTTTCCATTTACCGATCAAAGTATCAAACCAGATAAGTATGAGTATGTATTCATGAGATTCCACTTGTTAAAGTATACAAATATTGTTTCGAACATGATTTATTTTGTAACTTTAGCCAAAAAGAAAAATAATAAAATAAAATAAAATAAAATAAAAAATAAATAAATAAATAAATAAAATACTAATTTTTGTCATTTCGATTCATAAAATAGTTCACCCTATATGATTTGACAATAGGTGAAACCGAAGTTACTAGATTGACCGAGATGTACGCCCAAATCCACCTTTGCGGTCTCTCAATTCACTAGGCTGTTAATTATATATAGTGTTCGTTCAAGTGTTTTAGTTCGTATGCTAGTTGTGATACTCTCTAAACATAAATTGATTTTTATCTTCTATTTAAAACCTCATGAATAACACCAAGCTTAAGATATCATCTTCCTAGAATAATCATCAAATAACAAAGTTGTGACAATAATCTTTTAACAACCCGGAGGAAAGGGTTTGCAATTTTTTTTGGATGCCAAAACACTAAGAATAGATAAATTTTTGTTTTCAGATGTTGAATATATATAATATACGTGTATACACATTATACAGGTATGTAAAAGAAAATAAAAGAGAAGATACCTGATATTGTATTTATTTTTAAAAGTGCCACCTTCATGAATATATTTTTTAAAATTGCAATTATCTAACAAAAAACTCAAAAAATGGGTAGTTTGAAAAATATTTAGAACAATATAACATATTTTGAATATCCTTCACATTAATTGCGTACAAATCCTCCACCACTGAAACCCTCCACCATGCCGGAACCCTCCACCGCCCACCACAACTCCTCCACCATCGAACCCCTCCACCACTGAAACCTCACCACCACAGTAACCCACACCTCCACATAATCCTCCATTGTAACCCTTCACCACTGTAATCCCACACCACCACATAACCCTTCACTGCCAAGACGAACAACCACTTAAATCTCCAAATCATAACAGCCACCGCCTGCTGGAACACTACTGAAACATACTTCTTATAACACTACATAAACAAATCCCTCACAAATCCGATCAATTTCAATCCATACCTAAACCCCCAATTCCCAAACCCTAATTTTTATCATGCCCACTGCAAATGAATGGATATGAAAAATTGGCAGACATCACTATCCGGAAGGGAGAAAATCTGAGCATCTTCATCAATCCACAGAAAAGGTATCTACTTCATTTTATATTACGAACTTTCCTGATCATATTGATGCGAAAGGACTTTGGAAGATATGTGAACCTTTTGGTCGTCTTGTTGATGCTTTCATTGCAAACAAACGCTCAAAACTAGGGAAACGATTTGGATTCGTTAGGTATGTAGCGGTGAGCAATTCTGATACTTGTGTCGAATCTTTATCCAATCTATGGATAGGTAGTCACCATGTTTATGTTGCTGTTGCCCGTTTTCAACGTCCTAAGATTGCTTCATCCTTTGTGCAACCAACTTCTGTTGCCAACTCTATTCCCAAGAATCAAGCAAATCACTCTTCCAAATATAAGTCTTACATAGGAGTTACAAAACCTTCCTTTGCGTCTGTTGTGAATGGTGGGGAAGCGTTAAATGCTAAGCCTTCAAGGCCATAAATAGATATTGGAATTATTCTTAAGGAACATGATCTAATCCAGATAGAAGATACAACTCAGGTACTTCTTGTCAAAGTCAAAGAAGTAGACACAATGAGATGCATGTATCGACTGTGTCGTAATGAAGGATTCGATAATCTCAAGATTCATCATGTTGGTGGATTATGGGTTTGGATCCAATTTCCCAACGCTATTGCACGTACTAACTTCAAATCTAATGGTACCATGAAGTATGTTTACATCTATAAAAACTGTTTCTAAGAATTTTGTTGTTGACGAAAGGATGATTTGGGTTGAAATAAATGGGCTTCCACTTTGTGCTTGGGGATCGGCTGCGTATAAAAAGGTTGCAAGTATCGTGGGTAAATTTATGTTCTTTGAGGATGATTCTTCAACCTCTATGAGCACCGGAAGAGTTTGCATCTCTACAAAGAAACAAAAGTTTATTTCTGACGAGGTACCTATGACAATTAATGGGGATACCTTCAAGGTTCAAATACAAGAATTAACATCTTGGAGTATTAACATAGAAGATGGTCAATCGTATGTCGCTTCAGATGATGAATCCAAAGAGGAAGAACGATCGATGGAATCCGTTGATAAGGTTACGTGATGATATCGATGTTGATATCCCTTCTAAGTGTGATTTGGATCAAGAAGAAACCTCTTTTGACAACATAAGTAATCCCCCAAACAACCTTGGGAACCAAGAAGCTGAAGCAAACAAAGAGGAGGAAACCGATAAGCATGAAACAAACACCAACAACGAATCAGATATTAGCTGCCCTCCGGGCTTTGAACACATGAAACAATCAATCCCATGTCACTCTCATTCATCATCCACAACTAATATCAGTACGTGTTCCACGTCTTTTAGAAGATACAGAAAAAAGGACATACGAGGCATCTCACTCATTCACGAGATGTCTAGGTTAGTAGAGGTTGGTGAATCCTTGGGGTACGATATGAACAGGTGCAACAAAAATATTTCTCGCTTGATCAACAGAATTGGAGTTGCTATTGGATAAATGAATGTGCTATCATTAAACATCCGAGGCACGAAAAAATGAGGGAAACGTGAATGGGTAAAGGAGCTTTGTTTTAAGAATAACATTCATTTTGTAGGCATTCAAGAGTCCAAGATGACACGTCTAGAATTGTTTCGTATCAAATCTATGTGGGGCAATTATAACTTTGACTATGCATGTAGTTTATCTAGAGGGAGGTCAGGTGGTCTTATTTCTATATGGGATCCTAACTCTTTCTCTAAACAAAATATATGGTGTCACGATTCATATATCATTGTTCAAGGAAAATGGTTACATTACGACGAAACCTATTACATGATCAATGTGTATGGGCCTCAAGATTCTGAAGCAAAAGCGATGTTATGGTCTACGTTACACGCTTTCATGCATGATCACAATGGTAACTATATGCTGTTTGGAGACCTAAACGTAGTTCGCGATGAATCAGAGAGATATGGATCAGTTTTTTCTAGAGATGAAGCAGACTCATTTAACACATTTATTAGCAATTCTAATTTGGTCGACCTTCCTTTGGGTGGGCGTCAGTTTACATGGATGAATAAGGCGGGAACAAAAATGAGTAAGCTTGATCGGTTCTTAATTGCAGATTCTATCACAGATTCTATTCCGGATGCTCGTGTTACTGTTCTGGACCGATTGTGGTCTGACCACAATCCGGTTATGTTCCATGTTAACAAAGTGGATTACGGGCCCATCTCATTTAAATTTTTTCACTCATGGTGGCATCGAAACGATTTAGATGAGGTTATCAAATCCGGTTACTCTAATGATCCAAATTCTTCCTTTCATTCTAAGCTAAAGTCTCTGAAGCAACGTGTTAAGAAATGGCACCTAAACACAAAACACAACGAACGTTCCAGGAAAGAAGAAATATGTATTTTGTTAAAAGAGATTGAAATCAAAATAGACGCAAGAAGGGCTTCGGAGGAGGATAGAACCACTCGAATCAATTTATTACATGAGTACACTGATCTTGATAAATATTCAGAGATGGACGTTCTTCAAAAATCTCGTGTTAAATGGGACGTTGAGGGAGACGAAAACACGAAGTACTTTCATGGTCTCCTCAAACAAAAGATACGACACCAGTCAATTCAAGGCATCACAGTTGACGGCAATTGGATTACGGATCCTTATCAGGTTAAAACCGCATTCCTATCTTTTTTCAAAGCTAAGTTTCAAGAAACGGAATCTCCAATTTCCTTTAATCCGCTGGTTGGGGCATCGGTTTTAAATGAAGCGGATAGAGGTATTTTAGAATGCCACATCTCGTTGGATGAAATTAAATATGCTGTTTGGGAATGTGGGAGTGAGAAAGCGCCTGGGCCGGATGGTTTTCCGTTTTTCTTTATAAAGAATTACTGGGACTTACTAAAAGACGATATCTATAGCTTCGTGGTTAATTTCATGACTTCTGGTTTTATGCCACCCGGTTCTAATTCTTCATTCATCACGCTTGTTCCCAAGGTTGCTAACCCAATTCATATTAAAGATTTCCGACCTATCTCTTTGATAGGAGTTCAGTACAAAATCGTTGCAAAAGTTCTCGCGAACAGGTTATCAAAAGTGGTTGACAAAATTATCAGTGTTGAACAATCTGCGTTCATTCGAGAACATCAAATTCTCGACGGTCCTCTCATGATGAATGAAGTCATTGACTGGTATAAGAAGAAAAACAAACAACTCCTCATATTCAAGGTCGACTTTGAAAAAGCTTTTGATTCGGTTAGCTGGAGGTATCTTGATTTCGTCCAATCTCAACTTGGTTTTGGTTCGCAATGGAGGAAATGGATCCGGGCTTGTCTTCAATCGGCTAGAGCTTCAATTCTAGTTAATGGAAGCCCATCATCAGAGTTTTCTATTAAACGTGGTTTACGTCAAGGAGACCCGTTGTCTCCTTTCTTATTCATTATAGTCATGAAAGGTCTTCACCTAGCTATTAACGAGGTTGGCCAAGCAAATCTTATTCGTGGAGCTTTTGTTGGTGCTTCTAATTTTAACGTTTCTCACTTTTTCTTTGTTGATGACGTTGTTATTGTCACGGAATGGAGTAAGCATGACATGGATAATATTATTCGGGTTCTTCATGTCTTCCATCTAGCTTCTGGTTTAAAGATAAATTAGCATAAATACAATGTTTTTGGTGTTGGTGTTCCTACAGAAGATGTTGTTGCTATGGCTCGTGGAACAGGTTGTGAAGCTGGTTCTTTACCTTTTAAGTATCTCGGCTTACCAATAGGTTCTAATATGAATTGTACTGATAGTTGGTCACACTTGGTCTCGAAGTTCAATGATAAGTTATCGAATTGGAAAGCCAACCTTCTTTCTATCGGAGGGAGATTAACTCTTATCAAAGCTGTCTTGGGTAGCGTAGGGATTTATCACATGTCTATTTTCAAAGTGCCTGAAACAACGATTCGTGCTCTAGAACGTAGTCGTGCATCTTTTTTTTGGGAGGTGATGAAGGTCGAAAAAATATGGCTTGGATCAAATGGGAATCGGTTTTGGCTTCTCTAGATAAAGGCGGGCTAGGAGTGGGGAGCTTGAAAGCTTTCAATTTAGCTCTTCTCCTAAAATGGCGTTGGAGGTTTGTTAACAATCCGAATGCTCTTTGGACTCGGCTCATTAAAGCTATCCGCGGTGATCAAGCTGGGTTCGATTTTAAAGCTCGCAAAACTCAAGGTGTTTGGGATAAAATTGTTGGTTCTATCAATCATCTCCACTCAAGTGGAGTGATTCCACATGGTACGTTGAAGATTAAAGTAGGAGATGGTTCTAATGTTCGCTTTTGGAAGGACACGTGGCTAGATGATGTTCCTTTAGAAGCCCGTTATAATAGACTCTTTCGTTTGGATTCTCATCCAAATTGCCTCATTAGTGACCGTTTTGTTAATGATTCATGGCAATGGAGTTGGAGTAGGCAATCATTGGGAGGTAATAACACATCTTCTTTATCCTTGCTCTTAAGTGATCTACATGGTTTTCATCTTGGCTCTGGCCCGGATTTTTGGCAATGGAACTTGGATGTAGATGGGCGGTTCACTGTTAGTGGCGCTAGACGTCATATTGATGACTTTCTCTTACCATCTTTGTCATCTAATACAAACATTTTCTTATGGCGTCTTCTTTTGGATCGTCTTCCTACTCGTTTAAATCTCTCTCTACGAGGTATCGAAATCAATTCAATTATTTGTCCAGTTTGTTATGTGGGTGTTGAATCTAGAGATTATCTTTTTTTGCATGCCAAACCGCGAAATCTATTTGGCATCTCGTTAGCATTTGGGTTGATATTCCTTGGCAGGAGAGTTCATCTATTGACGAGCTTTATTCATGGTTAGATTCTTGGAACGGTTCTAAAGTCAAAAAGGATCACTTACATGGTATCATCGCTACAACTTTGTGGTGGATTTGGCGTTTGCGTAATGATGTCACTTTTGGCTCTTATATTCTTAGAAAAAGTGATATTTTTGATAATATTAGGCTTTTTTTCTTTTTCTTGGTTAAAGTCTAGAGGATGTAATATTCTTTGTTGGAATGACTGGCTTAGACATCCTTTGTAATTTGCTCTAGCTCCTTGCTAGTTGCTTTTTTCTAATATAATTTGCCGTTCAAAAAAATATATATAACATATTTTGAAATTTAAACCCTTTTTTTTTAATTATTTTTTTTTACCATGAGACAAGAATTACCTTATTGCCCCAATAAATATTTTTTATAAAACCGATGCGCGTACTAGTCACATTTTATTTTTATAAATCCCATGGTTACGATTAGAAATGAAACTATTTAAATCGACATTCGACATCTTCTGTTTCGACTAAAAACCTACCAAATAGAACCATGTTCACCCCTACCTTAAACAACGCAATTAGGTTCAAAACCAAATTTGTTGAATTCGCAAGGTACCTGATCGAAAAAAAAAAAAAAAACCTTGAACAACATATAGCTTTTGGCTTGTATATTGTGTTCAGATGATCATACATTGAATNTGGGGAGGTGATGAAGGTCGAAAAAATATGGCTTGGATCAAATGGGAATCGGTTTTGGCTTCTCTAGATAAAGGCGGGCTAGGAGTGGGGAGCTTGAAAGCTTTCAATTTAGCTCTTCTCCTAAAATGGCGTTGGAGGTTTGTTAACAATCCGAATGCTCTTCGGACTCGGCTCATTAAAGCTATCCACGGTGATCAAGCTGGGTTCGATTTTAAAGCTTGCAAAACTCAAGGTGTTTGGGATAAAATTGTTGGTTCTATCATTCATCTCCACTCAAGTGGAGTGATTCCACATGGTACGTTGAAGATTAAAGTAGGAGATGGTTCTAATGTTCGCTTTTGGAAGGACACGTGGCTAGATGATGTTCTTTTAGAAGCCCGTTATAATAGACTCTTTCGTTTGGATTCTCATCCAAATTGCCTCATTAGTGACCGTTTTGTTAATGATTCATGGCAATGGAGTTGGAGTAGGCAATCATTGGGAGGTAATAACACATCTTCTTTATCCTTGCTCTTAAGTGATCTACATGGTTTTCATCTTGGCTCTGGCTCGGATTTTTGGCAATGGAACTTGGATGTAGATGGGCGGTTCACTGTTAGTGGCGCTAGACGTCATATTGATGACTTTCTCTTACCATCTTTGTCGTCTAATACAAGATGGTATAAGTTTTTGCCTCGAAAAGTAAACATTTTCTTATGGCGTCTTCTTTTGGATCGTCTTCCTACTCGTTTAAATCTCTCTCTACGAGGTATCGAAATCATTCAATTATTTGTCCAGTTTGTTATGTGGGTGTTGAATCTAGAGATTATCTTTTTTTGGCATGCCAAACCGCGAAATCTATTTGGCATCTCGTTAGCATTTGGGTTGATATTCCTTGGCCGGAGAGTTCATCTATTGACGAGCTTTATTCATGGTTAGATTCTTGGAACGGTTCTAAAGTCAAAAAGGATCGCTTACATGGTATCATCGCTACAACTTTGTGATGGATTTGGCGTTTGCGTAATGATGTCACTTTTGGCTCTTATATTCTTAGAAAAAGTGATATTTTTGATAATATTAGGCTTTTTTTCTTTTTCTTGGTTAAAGTCTAGAGGATGTAATATTCTTTGTTGGAATGATTGGCTTAGACATCCTTTGTAATTTGCTCTAGCTCCTTGCTAGTTGCTTTTTTCTAATATAATTTGCCGTTCCAAAAAAAAAATATAACATATTTTGAAATTTAAACCCTTTTTTTTTTAACCATGAGACAAGAATTACCCTATTACCCCAATAAATATTTTTTATAAAACCGATGCGCGTACTAGTCACATTTTATTTATATAAATTCCATGGTTACGATTAGAAATGAAACTATTTAAATCGACATTCGACATCTTCTGTTTCGACTAAAAACCTACCAAATAGAACCATGTTCACCCCCAAGGGTGGACCTTAGTTGAGGCAGGGGAGGGTCCGGCCCCCCAAACTTCAGGGTTTACTCTGTAAAATATATATAAATTGAGGGGTAATTTATGAAAGTGTCTTTACTGGCCCTCCCAAGAAATATGAGAAAACAGAGCCAACTATTGAATGTTTGAAACCACAAAATATCAAACTGACGGTTCATCGTTTTTTTATGCTTAAGTACTACCTATCCCCAAACTTAATTGTTCTTTGACCGTTCATTGTTTTAGATCCTCATAGATTTGTAGAATTATGGTCAAGGTATGATTCTTTAAATTTTATACTCATTTAGTCTTTTATTAATCAATTCACTATGTAATTTACAATTTTACATGATATAAATTGTATTGTAATTCATGTTTCAAAATCACATATCAGTTATAAATTTGATACATATTTATGTGGGTTACACGAGGTGTTATGTTATGGGAAAGCTTAAAAATCAAAAAAATTGATCCATTTATTATCAAAAGAAAGCTTGGTGATACAAATGACAACATTAGTTCATATCCCATAAATCAAGAGAGCAAGTTTATAAATCAAGAGAGCAACATTAGTTATCGCCTTTCTTTTGCTTGCAACCTTTTGGATTTCTAATATATAAGGACTTGTGTTTCGGATTTTCGGCCCTCCCAAAAAAAATGTTCAAGTTCCGCCACTGTTCACCCCTACCTTAAACAACGCAATTAGGTTCAAAACCAAATTTGTTGAATTCGCAAGGTACCTGATCGAAAAAACAAAACCTTGAACAACATATAGCTTTTGGCTTGTATATTGTGTTCAGATGATCATACATTGAATGTTAGCTGGGACATATGCATGCTCTCATGAATCATTATGGTTCCGTATTTCCAATAGTCAATCTACATACAAATGGGACTGTTCTTCAGAGTTCAATCTTTTGGTCCACCTTGAGTTCCATCATTTTAAGTAAACAGTATTTGCAATGTTTCATCGTGATCTCTAGTTTCATCATCAACTGAAGGATGCAACTGATCCATCACGATCTCTAGTTTCATATTCTTTATAAAACAATAAAACAAAGAGATCGCCAACAAAATAAAATATTCTTTATAAAACAACTTCCAATAAACATAGCCAAATTAGTAAACTTTGGTATAAGTGTCTCCAATGTTCTGTGATAAGTAAACATGTAGTATCAAATAAAAAGAAAAGAAAACAAAAGAAGAAAAAAAACGACATTGAGGGTCGGTTACTAAGACAAATAGACGGGCATGTATCGGGTTTTGAGCTTCGGTATACAATAGTCGCGTGTATAACTGTCTTGAAACCAATGACTATTTGCTCTTGAGCTTCCTATTTGAGGAGCTTTCTTGAACACCTACGAGAACCACTATTTTTATCAAAATAATATAAGTTGGACACATGCTATTATAATATAAGTTGCGCCTTAAAGTAATGCACCTCTATAGAATGTGTAAGTTGGACACATTGTTATAGGTAAACAACGAGCACCCTTAAGCACACTGTTAAATATCTCTGACATATTTGTTGTAAGCATCCCATAACGCTTACCACCATCATGTGCAAGTGTCCATTTAGACAAGGGATGTCCTCCAAGCCACTCACGAGCTTTGGGATTTAGATTCTCAATCTCTTCCATGATTGAGTTAAACTTACAAACTTGATTCTGACTCCCGACACGGTAAGCTGACATTTTCAAATTTGGGTTTCGAAATTGATCATTAAAGTTGTTGACGAAATGCCGTAAACAATNAATATAAAAATTGTTTAAGGGAGTGATATAAAAAATACCTATGAAAACCATGCGGCTCCAACCATAGAGATCCGTGATCGTTAACTACCTTTAACATTCTCATATGGCGATCCGATAAAAGACAAATACCTTCAGGTTCTTTCGCTACATGCTTCTTGACACGATTAAGAAACCAATACCAACTACTATAAGATTCATTTTCATCAATAGCGAATGCAAGTGGCAAAATTTGTTTGTTTCCATCAACTCCCATCGCAATCATCATCTACTTACCATACAAATGTGTTCCATCAATGCTAATCACAGGTCGAATGCTCAAAGCCCTTGATAGAAGAGTCAAAAGCCCAAAAAAACACGTCTAAACTCCATGTGATCCACGTCAGGAAGCCTTTGAGTTCTCCATTCAACAATAGTCACAGGATTGAATTTTTGAAGCGCAGATAGAAATTTGAGTAAAGCATTATAAGATTCTTCCCAGTTCCCAAAGTGTGTTCTATTGCCTTCTCTTTATCAACGAGCCCATTAAAGAAAATGCATAGCTCATTAGTAATTTAGTAGAGTATTAGTCTGTTAGATGTTCAAGTTTAAGAAATTAAGAGTGTGTTGTTTGTTCAACAATTTTGTAAACGTATTTAAGAAAAACGGACGTGGGTCAAAGGCCCATTTTGGTATTATATATAAGAGCCCATTAAAGAGAACATACAGGCAGTTGATGCACTTTCGAGTTTGAGTGAGTGGCTTTTTAAGTTTTTAACATGTTTGTCAAATTTGAATTGCTTATAGCTTATAGCAAGCCACTCTAAGCAAAGAAGATAATTAGTCTTACACAAACCAAACTTGCGCTTAATGCAACCATAGTCGAATTGGTTTGACGTCTAACATACTCAAGACACTAGATCACAACTATAGAAACACCGTGCTCTGGCTAATTTCTCACTCCATGCACATCGGCTCATCTTCATTTCATCACCACATTTAAGCTAATCTAAATCAACGAGTCTCTATTATCTCATTTTGATAAATCATATATTCATTAAAAATACTCTTATGGAAGCTAGAATACTAAAACCTTGTTTTTAATTTCAATCTAAACTAGTTATATGAATTGCAACTCCATTAAACTTATATTTGCCGGGGTATCGTCCTTTTTACCCAAAAAAAGAAATGAAAATGAAAAAAAGAAACAAGAACTCCATTAAACTTAAGTTACAATACACTTATACCCACACGATGCTTAACAAGCTTTGTAATATTTTTGCAGTTTTCTGGAAAGTATGCATTGTCCAAAACATTGTTTTTTATAAATTTCAGAATATGTGAATGGAAAATTTGTAAAACAAAAACCTTATCAAACGACTGATTAGTTCGCTAGACTTGCTATAATGAAAAAATATAATATATATAAACAATTATAATTTGGTAAACGGTTTGACTATCATTACAGGAGGCTTTGCATGCACATGGCTTATCCCTCTTCAAGTTCTTATCATCTTAATGTCAATTTATAATAATGTTAAGCAAATGGCTTTGGATGCCACGATTATGGGACTCGTGGTATGTTTTTGTTTTGGTTTACCTTTTTAGTCCAAGTTTAATGAAAATATAAGACTTATATTGCCATTAGTATTATGTCATAATCAGCTCAAATATTGTTTTTTAATGGTTAAAACATTGAAAGTAATAATTTATCGAACATGCTTGACCAAATATATCAAATCTAAATTTTGATTGCAATATGAAAACGGTATTAGGTTGACACGGGCTAAAGTTGTTGAGTAGTAGGTGGATTTGTAGTATATAATTAAGTATATTTTTAGTAATAAGGCCACAGTGTCTAATTTTAATATGTTATAGATCAGTAATGAACCCGCTATCTGTATAGCAGAGGAAAATTTAAATGCATACTCTTATTTTGGTGCATACAAAGGGACAAATCCTCATCATTCATCTAGTTTGATCTAATGGTGAGGATTAACCTAAGATTAAATGAGAAACATAAGTCCATGTTTTTTTCTTTTCTTTTTCTTTGTCTTTTTGTCTTTTTTTTTTTTTTTCTTTCTTTTTTTCCATTTTTTTTTCTTTCTTTTTTTTACTGCCTTTTTTTTCACGCTACATTCTTTTTGGTTTTTTTTTTTTTGTTTTTTTTTTGTTTTTTTTTCACGCTTTTTTTTTTCTTTTTTTCGTTTTTTTTCTTTTTTTTCTAATTCACGTTTTTTTCCTAATAAACGTTCTTTTCCGCTTTCATACATTTTCGTCTTTTTCATACGTTTTCGTCCGTTTTCATACGTTTTTGTCTGTTTTCGTACGTTTTCGCCTGTTTTCATATATTTTCGTCCGTTTTCATACGTTTTTGTCCGTTTTCATACGTTTTCGTCCGCTATCTTACGTTTTCGCCCGTTACTGCTTTCATACGTTTTCATATGTTTTCTTAAATTTTCGTTTGTTTTCATATGTTTTCATTCTTTTTCATACGTTTTCGTTCGTTTTAAATATGTTTCCCTCCGTTTTCTTTCAATTTCGTCAATTTTTCATACATCTTCGTCCGTTTTCAGACGTGTTTTTACGCTTTCATACGTTTTCGTCCGTTTTTATACATATTCGTCAATTTTCTTATGTTTTCATTTGTTTTCATACGTTTTCGTCCGTTTTCATCCATTTTCTTTAGTTTTCGTCCATTTTTCAAACGTTTTTGTCCTTTTCATACATGTATTTACACTTTCATACGTTTTCTTCCGTTTTCATACATTTTCGTTCGTTTTCTTGCATTTTGGTCTATTTTTTCATTCGTTTTCGTCCGTTTTTAAATGTTTTTGGCAATTTTCGTACATTTTCATATGTTTCTAAATATCACAAGTGATATTCTGAATATCACAAATTATATTATGAATATCACAAGTGATATTCTGTGATATTAAGAATATCACAAGTGATTTTCTGTGATATGCAGAATATCACAAGTGATAATATGAGTACCACAAATGATATTCTGGATATTATATGTAATATTTATGATATTCAAAGTATCACAAGTGATATTCTGAATATCATAAGTGATTTTCTGAATTTGACAAGTGATTTTCAACAAATGTTTTATAACATGAAAATCACAAGTGATATTCAGAAAACCACAATTGATAAATATTCAGAAAAACACAAGTGATATTCTGAATATCAATTGTGATATTCAAAACGTATAAAAATGGACGAAAGCGTAAAAACATGGACTAATACGTATGAAAACGAAAGAAGTATGAAAACGGAAGAAAACATAAGAAAGTCACAAGTGCTATTCAGAATATCACAAGTGATATTCTTGATATCACTGAATATCACTTGTGATATTCAGAAACGTAAGAAAATGGATGAAAATTTAAGAAAGTGGACGAATACGTATGAAAACAGACAAAAATGTATGAAAGCGTAAAAACACGTATGAAAAAGGACAAAAACGTATGAAAATGGACGAAAACGAAAGATTACGGATGAAACCGGACGAAAACGTTTCTGAATATCACAATTGATATTCAGAATATCACTTGTGTTTTTCTGAATATCAATGGTGATTTCTAAAGATCACTTGTGATTTTCTGAATATCTATCACTTGTGATTTTCATGTTACAAAACATTTGTTGAATATCACTTGTCAAATTCAAAAAATCACTTATGATATTCAGAATATCACTTGTGATACTCTGAATATCACAGAATATTACTTATGATATCCAGAATATCATTTGTGGTACTCATAGTATCACTTGTGATATTCTGCATATCACAGAAAATCACTTGTGATATTCTGAATATCACTTGTGATATCACTTGTGATATTCTGAATATCACAGAATATCACTTGTGATATTCAGAATATAACTTGTGATATTTAGAATATTACAGAATATCACTTGTGATATTCAGAATAATTATTTGATAAAGTTTTGAGTGGTATTTAGTTTAATATGGTAATGTGAAATGTGAAAAGTGAAAAGTGTCATACCTGTAGTATCACCAGTGATATTTGAAGTTGAACTGTAAATGTGTATTATCACTAGTGATATTTGTATTATTAATTATGAAATTTTGTATATTTTATAGGTTTTTTTGTTTACTTGTTAAGCTTTATTTTACTAGTACTATTGAGTAAACCTAACAATTCAGAAGAAAAAAAAACATAATAGTATCACAAATGATATACAAGTCCAGGATAAAATTAGCAATGCTATTAAATAAACCTAACAATTCAGTAAAAAAAAA